>JAWNKX010000429.1:0-18836 GCA_035041755.1 Cacoxenus indagator
GTTTAATCGTATGATTCGCGACAAACTTCCAAATGTTCAAGACCTAGTGAGGGAATTAACGGATTCGGTCGAGAAAGATAATGACTGCATTCGGAAGCATAAAGGTAAAGTAAATGCCGATAAAAAGGGCGGGGCAAAGGAGGTGGATAACCGGGTTGGTGATCAAGTACTAATTAAGAATATAGTGCTCCCTAACAAGATAACACCGAATTTCTATACCACTAGGTTTGAAGTTTTAAAGCGAGAGGGGAATATTATAAAAGAGTCAGGGGGAGGTAGAAGTAAGTCATCTTACAAAAATTCCAGCTGCCTGCACCAAGTCGAATGTCACGGTTTCTGCATCTACTTCAATGGACTTGGAAAGGTCAGATCAACGCCATTCAGTCAAGCCAACCGCGCAAAGTGGCTCATCGTCCGAAACTGGTTTGAAACTTAAGCTGATAAATAAAGGAAGGATGTGGGAACAAGTGCGGGGAATAGTTGAAGGCGACTCGCTCTCTGACGCTCAAAGCGAAGAGGATACGCAGTTGGTGTCAGACGCTAAGCGATGAAAGTAGCAACGGACAGTCGGGTTTTGTATAATTGTAATAAACCAATAAAGTTATTAAAGTGTAAATGGCTTATGATGTTTTGTCTGCAGCCATGTAGAACGTAAACATTATCTGGTTGGTGTTGCATTCTGACCAAATAAACTTGTAATACGATCAGCTGAGCCCACTCTTCCGTATAACTGGGTGAATTTTGATGATTCTTGTTTGAGCAACCTGGCGCACACCTTCGAGCAATCTCGCAGCACTTGACGGAAATGCCAATTAGAGAAGAAGAAGACGAAGAGAAAAGTAAAAAGCGGGCCGCACGCGTGTGTAATTATTACTAAATATTAGAGTTTTCGACAATAAACACTAATATTTGAGTTCGCGAATTGTTTTCATCTTTCAGTTCAGAAGTGATATAGAGGTTTTACGCAATAGGCGATTCGATTGAAACATTCAAATGCAATTAAACGTAAACGCAACGACGGTGCTACGCTAAAACAAGAAACGCAAAAAGTGAAGCTGAAAAAGTGAGGTTAAGTGAACACCAATAAGCGAGACCAATTGTTCTGCCCAGTGTGCATGTAAAATGATGAAAATAACAGATTTGAAAACAGTTCAGTTAAAATATCTTCTCAGAGATGAATAACAATGAGGTCGAGATGCCTTCGCACCCTCCAATGCAACAACAACTGGTCGAATTGAGTGATATGATGGCAAAATTGATTCAATTGCAAACGGTGGCACTCGAGCGGACAAACGGTCAGGTTTTATGCAACGGTAACAGCATTACTGCTGTAACATCAACGCAACGTCAACGCAACGACGGCAACGTCAACGGCAACGGCAGCGCACATACACTTTGCGATTGCAAACGCCACACGTCGACCTAAGGAAACTGTTACCGAATATTGTTCCCGAATGTCGTCATTGGGCCATCGGTAGCAATCGCAGCACCGAGGTTCACAACGATGAAAGAAATGCGAAATGCAGTGCAGGTGTATTTCGCCAGTAGAGCAAAGATCGACGATTTTAAGTCAGAATCAACACCGGAATGTGAAGAAACAACCAAACAAACGAACAACAAAGCACAAGCAAAATGCTACATTTGCGGAGAATTTGGAGATATTTCTAGCAGTTGTCCAAAACCGCAAAGACGTCAACGTTGGACGAAGTGCAACAAGGTTCATCCTAGAGAAGGAGCTGAAGAATGTCAGAAATCTAATATTGACGTAAAACGAAGCGAGGACGACTCGGAAGAGCAGGATTGCCGACTGTGAGCAACCTGCCCGCACACCTTCGACCAATCTTACAGCACTTGACCGGAATACCAATTAGAAAAGAAGAAGACAAGAAAAAAGGGAAAAGCTGGCTGAACGATTGTATAATTATTATTAGATATTTGATTTTTCGACAATAAACACTAATATTTCAGTTCGCCAGTTGTTTTCATCTTTCACTTGGGCTTGCCCCATGTGTGTGGTCATTGCGTACATACTAAGTAAATGTAAAAAAATTCTAATTTTAATAGCAATTAGTCACATAGATTGGGCCCAGCTTGTCTTATTTGCTACTTTATTCTTACCAGTCTTACCAGTGAAATGTATAGAACTTTGAGTATACGAATCATCAAATTCTTTAGGCCAGCGGACACCTCTAGTTTTAGAGACCGAAATGGAAATGTTGGTGCCGAAATGCAACTTGTAGTCTATCAAAATAGCAAAGTCGTTAAACTGAGAAACACGTTCTAAGCAATTAGAGCTAATGTAATAAGAATACGATATAAAGAGTCTATGTTACTTTGAAGGAAAATCCTGTGAGATGGGTAATTAAGGCTGGAACATAGTTTTATATCGTTTGCATACATTAAATTCTGAGAGTGTTTTATGGCGGTATTTAGATCATTAAAAAAGATGTTGAGAAGAAAAGGCCCCATACGACTGCCTTGAGGAACACCTGAGGTTACCTTTAAAGACTTAGATATTGAAGACTTAAAAAGTACCCTTCCAGTGCGATGATCAAGGTAAGATGCCAGCCATGGGACCAATGAAGAAGGGAAACCAAAACCTTTGAGTTTGGTTACGAGCAACGCATGCGATACAGTATCGAAAGCTTTACTGAAGTCGGTGTAGATAACATCAGTTTCGCTACCTATCGAGAAGTTGTGATTGAAAATAAAAGTAAATTCCAACAGATTGGTTACGGTTGAACGGTTCTTTACAAAACCATGGTGGGACGTACTCAACAGTGAGCGAATAGATTACTGTAGATTATCAGTAATAATCTGAACAAACAGCTTAGGAATTTGCACGCAGCTTGGCTGTACCTCTGTAGTTCGAAAGGACTCTTTTCAACCACTTCGCATAGATGAAGTAATAAGCTATAAATTAAATAAGGTACATAAGGGAATACATAAGTTGTCAGCACAGTGCTTAAGTCATTTAACCAACTTAAGCAATTTTAGATATCGCAGAACAATACTGCCGTCAATAAATGGCACACTGAAATGATTAAATTCTTAAATTTTATAAGGGTAAGGAGAACTAATTCCACAGGCACTATTAGAGTAGGTGACCTGTAAAAATTGGGCAAAAAGTTCGCTATCCTGTTATCAGAGCTACTTACAACTCCATTAATCTCCATACTAGTTGGAAATAAATCTGATTTGTTTTCGATTTTGATGAATTTTAAAAAATTTTTGGGATCTTTATTAATATTAAATTTTACTTTGCGCAAATAACTATTACAGCAATATTGATTTGAATTATTAAATTTACTACGAGCCACGGCATAGTTCGCATAATCGATTGCGGAACAAGAACGTTTATGTATCTTCTGGTATTGACAATGGAAAGGATCTCGAAAGTGAGGTACTTTTATGGCAGTTACGCTAGGTCTAGCATGCGATCTTTGATGTTGAAAATGTGGTTTATTAGAGAGAGAGAGAGAACCAGCAATCAATCTACGAAATCGCTGCCTACTGAGGGAATAACGATATTATGGTCCCTAGAAGAGATCCAATTAACAGTGGGAAGATTAAAATCACGCAGACCAAGCAAAGTATCAGAGTGATTAATGCGGTTGAATTCATTCTAAGTAGTTTTCGCTTCCGACAATTAGACTGATTCGGACGATGAAGGAGGGATATATAAACAAGTAATAAAAATTTTATAATTAAGGAATGAAATTTTGACGCAGGTGAATTCAATATTTTCAGTATCGTCAAGAGATACCCGTTGTGACAAAAAGGAGGAAAGAGGAGAAAGTAAGACTCCACATGTCAATAACGATCTTTACGAAACGTGAAAATTTCAGAGTTGAGAACATAAGGGCGAAGCCAACTCTCAACGCAAACCGTAATGTGAGAAGTGAAAGAAAACCTTCTAAGATAAAATGAAGAAAGTTTAGACTTTAGCCCTCTAACAATTTGAAAATGTAGAGTTAGTTACTTGGAGCTTCGCAAGAAGCAGAACATGACGATGAAGCAGTGACTGGCTTAGATTTTTTCCTAGGAATAACTCAAGGACCACCATATGGGCAGGCCAGAATTTAGGGTCACAAATGACAGAAAATACTTCCATAGAAATTGAAAGTTTGAAAGAAGAGCTTTCTGTAGGGCTAGAATAATTGAATTTATGAATATTTATATTCGAAAGGTTGTTTGCTTTTCTCCTTATCTAACCTGAAAATAAAAACATGTTTACGAGGATCCAGCACCTTCAAAGTACATGGCACTAGAGTAGAGGCACTGTTAGCCAGCCAAGAACACTTAGGTGGAGACAATGTACAGGAGGAGTTAGAGACTTTAGTAGGAGATGAAGCAGAAATTACAGTAGTAGGACAGGGAATACAGGAAGATGAACAATTAGTGGAGGGAAGTTGAAAGCGACGGATGAAGAAGAAGTAGAGGGGATATTGGTAGAAAGAGCTACTGGAATTAGAGCGGGATGGGGCGAAAAATAAGATATGTAAGATAAGACAAAATGAATAAATAAAATTGAATATAATAAATTAAAAATTAAATACATAAAAAAAAAATTTTATTTTAGGTATTTTAATTAAAGCAAATTTTTTTTTAGGTTAATAATTTAATAATTCCAATCAAACATTAAAGAATGCTTACAAGGGATAGGATGGATAACAGTGACAATGAGAATTTATAAGGCTTAAACATAAATAAATTAATCAAATAAATAATAAGTAATCAAAAATGACATAAATAAATAAAATAAAAATAATTTAAATACAAAAATTGATTAAAAACTATTGAGAGAATATTAATTTATATTATTATATTATGTGTGCGTGTGTGTGTGCTAGCTAAGCAGACAGATGCTGAGTAAGCCAAAACTGTGCGCAGAAAGGAGGCACAACGAGAATATAATATTAGATACAGAGCTTAATGAACATCTGTGAAAGCTATTACAATTAATACTTAAATTAAGTAGGAGGGGAATTACTGGAGTTCTTTTCCGAATAAACCCCCACAACCCGTTTAAAGCAATTGGATTTCAACTGATGTAGTGTCAATAAACAGAACGCCAGTCTTAGTGACCGCTCCCTTGACCATGCCTCCAGCAGTGCAGATGATTGCCACTCGAACGACGCTGTCTTCACCGCAGATCCTATTCCCAACTCGGCCAAGTTGCTACCTGAGTGTTGGTTGATTATCATCTTTCAGCAGGACCATAGAGCCTGGCTGCAGATTTGGCGCCCCTATGAACCCCACCGCATACGCTCTTGCAACAATGTCAGGTAGCTGGAAATCCAGTTTTTGCGGAAGGCTTGTTGAAGCTGGCAGACCCGCTGCTAACGGGAAAGACGGTCGAGGTTAAGGTACGTCACGTCAGGTTCGTCGATGGTAGCGAATGCCGATCCGATTAGAAAGTGACTTGGGGTCAGGACTTCGAGATCATCTGGATTTTTAGTTATTGGACAGAGGGGCCGTGCGTTCCATATAGCAGAGATTTCACAGCGTACGCAGTTCATGGAACATCAGTAGATGTTTGCCGACGACACGATAAAAATGATGCTTAGACGCTTCCACGGCCCATTCCCTTAGCCCACAAAAATGAGACGAGTGCGGCGGTATGAAGCTCCAATGCTTGTGCGCTCTTCAGTAAGCCGGTTAGGGTAGAGATAACTTTGAAACAGTTGCTACATGTCGTCAAGTTCACGCTTTACTCCAACGAAATTCGTTGCGTTATCGGACCAAACAACTGGGTTGGGCTTGCCCCTTAAACAAATAAATCTCTTCAAAGCAGCCATAAATGAAGCAGTAGAAATGTCGTCTACAACCATCAAGTCTACAGCTCTGGTAGCGAAGCAAACGAAAATTGAAACATAACACTTTACAAGCGGCTTGTTTCTGACATCTGACTTAAAGTATAATAGTCTACAAAAGACGAAGCCCGCTACCCAAAAGGGTCGACTGGGCTGAACGCATTCTGCTGGTAGAGGAGCCATGACGTGTTCAGCATTTTGCAGCTTTAATCGAAAACAGAGAATTCATTTGCCGTATACGCTTCCCACGGTTTCGCGTAAGTCAATAGGCCAGAACTTCTGCTTGATATCAGCGAGCAAACCTTGGGGGCTTGCATGAAATAACTTGTGGTGAAAAAACATGATGATTGCTGCTTTGACTGGGTAATACCTTAGCAACAATATTGAGTGCTTGGCATTGTAGTCCATATGCGCATGCCCAAGTCGGCAGGCGACACCGAAGCAGTCCTGTAACGTCAGTGATAGGCTAGAGCGATAGGATTTTGCTCTCCACTGGGCACTGCCCATTAGAGCGCAGAGACATCAGTTCCTCAGCAAAATAAATCTTCTGGATGCCCTTTATAACCAATTGCACGCCACCTCCGATAACATAGATGGTAAATGGTCCCTTCAAGCGAGGTTGATCCTTGCGTCTCAATGCGAAGAAAAGGTATATGTACGTGAAGACGCGCTGAGTTTCGAAATTTGCAGCTGAATGAAACGTCCTGCTGCAAAGAACCCATTGCCCGGTACCTTTATCCAGTGATCAATACGTTTTCCGGCCACTTAGAGTTGTCAGTACTCAGAAATGATGGACTGCAGGCTCAAAGGCTTTATGCATGCAACTCCAATGATGAACAACCACGAGGCAGTATGTCAGAAGGATTCATTTTTGAGGGAACGTGACGCCGCAACATGTTACTGGTTCGCTCCGCTAAGACTTGAGAGAAGTTGAATAGTAAGACGTCACGGCCAGGACGTCCCATCCCATCGTGAAATTTGATGAGCCTTTCTCTATCAAACGCTCGTTTTCTTGGGGCGATGAAGCGCGCAATGATAGGAATCACCCAGTTCCTGTGGGCTGGATTTCATTGGTAGACGAATGAGTACAGGTTAGCTTGAAGAGGCGCTCGCAAACGCTGTCCTAATCAGAGCTAGAAGACGATCATCCGCAACAATTGTCGATCTCCCAAAACTGTCTGACCAATTCTGGCAACGAATCTGTGTTTTCGTGAAAGCAGGCCTTCGCTGTCGATACAGCCAACGATGAGAACTGTCCCTTTATGCTTGATAAGCCACCTGACACTACCCAGCCAAGCCGCGTATTTTGTCTTTGGTAAGTGGTCTGAGGTGTGAATTTGCCCAATGCAAATAACGTCCAAGAATAAACCCGCTCCGAAGAGTAGATCAATCCTCTGAGTTTTGTAGAAAAACGGATCACCATGCACAATATTTTTTTGTATGACCCACCCGGCCGCATCCAAGTCGAAATGCGGTTGATAATCAGTTATGGTGTGCGTAACTACTGCCGTAAATGAAGCCCGATACATTGCATCTTGTGCTTGAGAGTGATTTATTTAAAACTTAGTACTTACTTTGTAATCTTTCCTAAACCTAAGTCCAACATATATAAGTTAACACGATGGCATAAGACGACAGCAAAGCTGTAGTGTCGACCACAGCAACAGTATGCTCAGTCCATGAGAAAACACTGAGTCGGCAAGAAGGGAAACGAAGTAGTTAAATGTGCATCTGGCGTACGTCCGGCGAACCGAAATTGAACCTGTCACCGCGCATGCAGCAGCATTGTGGAAGACCAACGTCGGCACTCTTAAGGCTAACGGCGAACTGAACTTGACACCGCACATGCAGCAACACCGTAGAAGATCAGCGTCAGCATTAACAGCAAACCGACCAACATTGACATTTAGGAACAACAGCGAACTAAATCTGACGCCGCGGATCCAGCAGGACCGCGGGAGATCGTTATTTTTAGGACTACGCTAGCTATAAAGTCAGGGGCTAGCGAACTGTTTAAGTCAGTTCTAAACTCAAACTCGTGGAAGCAAGCCCTTGTGCTGTTCACGAAAATAATAAAATAAAAATAACAATAAAAGTAAAATCAATTTTGTTTAATTGGCGCCCAAACGTAGGGCAAGTGTTAAACTCTAAAAAAGCAGTGTCAAAAAACCCCAACAACGTCTACACCGACAAAGGGCAACCACGCAGGATCAACCCGGCTAAATTATAATCCAAGAAAACAGTGTGCTCACAGTGGAACATGTAGTGCTCACTTTATGTTAAGAGAAATGTTTACACTGTCTATTTTATTAGTCCCCACTTAAAAGTAAGATTGAAAAGTTTTTAACAAGTGCAAAAAATCGAGTGAAGTTGAACAAAGGACTTAAATTTAATGAGTGGCGAACGTGAGTTAGAAGATCTAGCTGAGACATTTAACCATATCGAAGTGGATAGACAGAGTGACTATAACCAAATTAGTGTCGAGGTTGGTGGTGGAGCCAGAAAAATGGACGCAGCCCAGGTTCAGCAGTTAATTGAGGCTGCCGTTAAGTGTGCTATTTCGGCTCAAAAACAGATATTTGATCACCAGATTAGCGAGATAAACCAGTGTATAGTGAATATAGTAGCTAACCTAACTCAAATAGAAGTGTACGAAGACACAGAATTAGTTGAGGGTGTCAAATGCTACGAGTCGTTAGACATAATAAAGTCTCTCCCGGAATAGGAATGGAAACAAGAGTCGTATGTGTCCTCGAGACAAGCAGCGCACACCGCCTATAGATTATTCGAAAAATACGAGGGTAGTTCCAAACATTGCCAGACAGTTGTGATAATTAGAAACAAATTAACGTGCTTGGCAGACTCGGTCTTGTCGTCTTTTAATACCCCACTGAATTTCAAGGCAATAATTGCCCGCCTCGACTTCACTTACGCCGACAAACGGCCAATCCATTTAATAGAGCAGGAAATGTCAACCCTTCGACAGGGCAACATGATAGTTTTACAGTTTTACGAGGAGGTCGAAAAAAAGCTAACTCTGCTGACCAACAAGACTATAATGACTCATGACAAAGCAGTGGCATTAGCGTTGAATGAAAAATATAGGATGGTCGCCTTGCGTGTGTTCATCTCAGGTGCGAGAAAGGCACTAAGGGACATCGTATGTGCACCTCGCCCGGGTTATCTCCCGACAGCACTTGCCTTGGCACAAGAAGTGGGGTCGAACCATGAGCGATACCGGTTCGCTGCAAATGATACAAGGAATTTAGAGGAGCAACGGACAGAACAGAAACAGCAGGGTAAAGGGAAGAATAGTGAAAGGAACCAACAAAATAGCAATTAAAGTCCCCAGTACAATCAGCAAATGAAAAACCCTTACTTTAGAAGGCGCGAGCAGAAACCCGATGGAATTCAGAAGGAGCTAGATGAGCCGACTGACGTGGATCCAGGTTCTTCGCAAATGCGTCAAAGAACGCAATATGGCCCACAGAACTCGGGACATTGGTATACTGCCATCTATGGTCAAGATGAATATCATGGACAAAGACATGTAGCACCTCCAATCAGAATCGATATCAAGGCCTAATGAGTCCAAAAGAGGGACGGGTCACAAGTTCCAGAGAATATACGACTTTACACCAGAAGCCCTTCCTCAAGGGTATCGAGAGGAGGACTACACAACAACAACAACAACAACGTCATATTTCTCCAAGTATATAGTGACGCATTCAAGCGCCTTACCTGAAATGTTCTCATTTGTTGATTTGCAGAGTCAATTTTTGACTGGCTCTGCCCCGGTGCCAGTTGTTTCTTTTAGCACGGTCCCGATTTGTACCACAACTGCGACTCCTTGTGCTCAGGTGTGTTGGCAGACGGCTGCTTCAAAAAGACCACAAAGTCCACTTTCCCGTCTTGGTAGGGTAAAGAAGTGGAAAAAGAGGTTAGCCCAAACCGTGGAATCTTCTATTTCTCTGGAAAGTCCTAGCACATCATCAAATCGCTTTGCTCTGCTTTCTGACGCTGGGAATGAGGATGAGACCACTGAAACCCTTGCCAAGGCCGAGAAAATGGTCCTTGACGCTGATGCTCTGCTTGAGGGAATTGATACTGAAACCACTCGCAGGACTAGAAAACCACCCCTTATCAACATTGATAATGTGAACAATGCTCACCTTTTGCAACAGGAGCTAGCTCTGGTGTCCGGACCAAACAGTTTCTCGCTTAAAGTTATGAGAAATGATATTGTAAGGGTCTATACTGAGGATTCTGATTCGTATGGTATTCTGGTTCGTTACCTAAAAGAGCGTAACAATAAACACTACACATACCAGCTTGAGGAGGATAAAGCTTTGAGGGTAGTTGTTCGCAACCTGGCCAGCACCACCCCCCACAATATTATCAAGGAAGATAACAAAGGCCACAATGTCACCGGTGTGTTTAATCCCAACCCCCGCAAGTTAATCACTATGGCTAATGGAGCAGACACTAAAACGATGGTACCAAACAACTTCTTCTTCATCAACCTTGCCAAAGCGCCTAACAATAAGGAGGCTCTCAAAATTCAGCATACGTGTCCTGGTGGAAATTCCAAAGAAGAACCTGACTGTCATTCAGTGCTATAGATGCTTTGGATTTGGGCACACCAAAAATTACTGCCTGCGACGGTTGATTTGTCGAAAATGTGGGCAAAACCATATCACCACCCAATGTTTGGCTGTCGAGGACCTTTGCTGCATAAATTGCGCTGAGAAACATGCTGCTTGGAGTAAGGACTGCCGAGTTTTCAAAAATAAATTAAACAGCCTAAAACGCAATATATCAATTTCGGCGCGTGGCAGCAACAGGGAAGATTGTATGAATAGAGAGAGTTACGTCCCGGCGGTAATGGTCAAGGGTGATACCTCATGTGCAGACACACTACGTGCATATAACTATTCCTCCGAAGAGATCTTGCAATGTTAACCACAGTGCTGTGCATCTACAGCAATCTCCACAGACCTCTGATAGCATTAGCAGGTTAGAGGCTGCAATAACATCCCTCACAGCTAAAGTTGACACAATTGCATTAATGTTTAATAAACTGAAGGAGAGCAATCAGTTCCTCAAACAATTATGCCGCAATTTCGTGAATGCCCATAAATGATGCCCCGTCCACTCAGCCTTGGATTGTGAAATACTTATGGAATTTCTGGGCATCTTGAGGAGCTTAAGCATTTCCTTACCGCCCATAACATTGATGTGTTGCTCATCACTGAGACATGGCTGCAAACTGGAGTCCAGATCTTTATACCTGGCTACAACATTCACAAGGCAGACCATCCCAGCAAGAGGCCTAGAGGAATAGCGACTGAGCTTATTAGGCAAGAAATCTGCTATTCTTTACAAGAGCTAGTGAGAACAGCAAAATTACAGATGACCACCATCCAGATTTCAACCAGTAAGGCAACTGGCAACGGGTCAACCGACCCATTTCCCGTACGCCCCAAGACACATATACAGAGCTATTGATTTCTTCATTTATAATGGGCTGCGTTCGGACGAGTTGTGTATCAGAACTGAGTATCAACTCTCCTCTGATCATCTCTCCCTTGTGCTTGATGTTGATTCCACTCCGAAGATCTAAAATATAAAAGGACGACTGCTGCCACTACTGGAACTGACTTAGCTGCATTTCGCCGAGATCTGGATGAATCTCTAAATTTAAGCTTGGACATCCTGATGCCCGAAGACACTGAAGACGCGCACCCGATCTTCATAAGTAAGGTGCACTCAGCTGCTCTCATTGCCGCCCCCTTAAATCGACCACTATTCGTAGAGTGTTGAATAAAATCAAAAAGCTGCTGACGCTGCAAAAACAGGAAGAAACCAAAGGTTTTGGTCAAATGTCTCCCCCGACGACTCCACAAAGCACTCCTTGTGAAAGTTGGCGAGAAGGTATAAACAACAGGTAACCCCAAAATTTCCAATCAAGAAGGCTGACGGATCCTGGGCTAGATCTTTAAGCGAGCGAACCGAGGCTTGGCCGAGGAATTGTAAACTCGATTTCAGCCATTTGATACCAGCTCAGAACTCAGCGTTCGCCAGATCCATATGAGACTTGAAAGCGCTGGGCAATTATGCCTCCCGGTTGCTCCCATTACAGCCGAGGAAGTCTCAGCACATATTAAAGGGTTGAACACTAAAAAGGCTCCAGGTGAAGATAGACTAGACAACTTTACACTTAAGGCAATGCCGCTAAAATCTGTGCTATTTCTGGTCCTCATTTTTAACTCGGTGCTGAGATTGGGATATGTGCCGAAACAGTGGAAGAAGGCGAGAATTTACATGATTCATAAGGCCGGCAAGAGCCCTTACACCTTAGATTCCTATAGGCCAATTAGCCTGCTACCCACTGTATCAAAATTGTTTGTACGCTGTTTGCTGACATGGATCCTGGACTTATAAAAGGTAAAGCAAATAGTTTCTTCTTTTCAATTTGGCTTTCCTAAGACCCACGGAACTCCAGAGCAGCTGAATAGGGTGGTTAACTTTATTCTCGAAGGATTTGAGGCTAAGGAGTACGTGGTGGCAGCGTATCTTGATATAAAGCAGGCTTTCGACCGAGTTGGGCACGACGGGCTGCTCAGTAAGCTCAAAAATCTCTTGCCGCCTCAACTATGGTTAATCATGCGCAGCAACCTTGAGAACAGGACCTTCTCAGTGGTGCTGGATGGTGTGGAATCTAGCATCAAGGCTATTTGCGCAGGTGTCCCCCAGGGTAGGGTTTTGGCGACTACACTCTATACCCTGTTCACGCACGACATGCCCGCTGGGTCAGAAATACCACTGAAGGATCCTCTGGATCTGATCATTGCCACGTTTGCAGACGATACGGCCATCCTCGTCAGAAACAAGTGCATTTACGAAGCCACGGACTCACTGCAGCAATACCTGCATATTTTTGAAAACTGGACACGTCGTTGGAAAACTTGCATTAACAAAAACAAATGTGCCAATGTATAGTTTTCAATGGAAACCAGCTGCTGGAACACCATTCAGGTTACAAGTACCTGGGTGTGTATTTGGATAGGCGGCTAACTTTCAAGACGCATATTTCAAGTAGCACGAAATCCTTAAGGCAGAGGATTGGTAAATTGCATTACCTTTTAACTAACAGGAATAAATTGTCCTTGGGAAATAAGGTTAACATTTACAAAACCATAATTGCTCCTGCTTGGCGATATGGTATTCATAGCAGTGAGGTCAAACATCACGAAGGTGAGAGTACTGCAGGCCAAGACATTGCGAATGCTTACTGGTGCCCCTTGAAAACGACTTAAAAATACCGAAAATTGGCGATGTGATAAATCGTCAGGCCAAGAAATATATAGAGAGGTTAAAAAATCATCCAAATAAACTAGCAAGGCGCCTTCTAAAACGACGCTGAATGGAAGGAGTTAGGCTGGCGAGACGGCTGAGGAGATCGCACCCTGCCGACCTCCGTAACAGATATTTTTAATATTTTTATACCCACACTATACTATATCCACCTTCTACTTTATGTTGTTTTGTTAATTTTTTTATATACAATTTAAATGAAGTTATTCTAATAATAACAGAAAAATTAAATATAAAGAAAAAGAGAAAAGGTGTTTGTTAAAACCAACAGAAGGTTGGGAAAGAAGTTGACTCCCCTGTGTGTCGAAGAAAGTGTCAAAGGCGACTTAGAGACAACTGCCTTTATTAAGGGGAGGGTGATCCATAAGGACAATTAACGGTAAAAATATTTCAAGATTTTTTCACATTTTTTTTGCAGGGTTTTTGCGTTTTTCTTGATAATACTTCTATTAATGACTACGACAACGGCGAGATTGACTGACTTTAGTAACACACAATTTCAAGAAAGAATAACCGAATTATCAGAAAAAAGTAAATAAACATTTTGATTAAAGAGACAAAAACAAGGAAACACTGAACAGTAGTATGAGCACTAAATAGGATTTTAATAAATTAATTAATTTAAATTAATAACTGAACTGGAAAATGTAATGTTATCAATTACACTCGCAAAATTTTGCACAGAAAATCCAACAATACTAGATAGTAATGACATTAGAAATATAGTTGATGAGCACTTTATAGGAATTAGTTTAATGGAATCTTCTCTTGTGAAAGTTTTGCAAAATAGAGATGTACTGCACCTTGTAATAAAATATCCTAAGCCTAAGATGAATTATTCGTCATAATGAAAATATACTCAACTTAGCCGACAGCGAAAACATTGCGGAATACAACAAGCAGATATTGGCCATCGGAGATTGCAGCCATACTATTACATATACTTTCTGCAAGCAACTCCCGAAAACAACGTGCGCCCAACAACTTCACTCCGAAAAAGTTCATAAAATGAGCTTCGGCAACCTGCAGCAACTCGACGGATTATGTGATACGCCCTGGTCAAGCTCATCCTAGTCTGAAGGAAGAGAAGTCAGCAACGCGTTCTTCAAGTGGTAATCGACGAGTTGAAGTGAACAGAGGACGGCTCTCACTTGAGCAAGGGAGGAGTTAACACGATGGCATAAGACGACAACAAAGCTATCGTGTCGACCACAGCAACAGTATGCTCAGCCCATGAGAAAACACTGAGTCGGCAAGAAGCAAAACGAAGTAGTTGAATGTGAGTCTGACGTACGTCCGGCGAACCGAAATTGAACCTGGCACGGCGCATGCACCAGCATTGCGGAAGACCAACGTCGGCACTCTTAAGGCTAACGGCGAACTGAACTTGACACCGCACATGCAGCAGCACCGTAGAAGACCAGCATCGGCATTGTCAGCAACCCGACCAACGCTGAGATTTAGGACCAACAGCGAACTAAGTCTGACACCGCGGATCCAGCAGCACCGCGGGAGATCGTTATTCTTAGGACTACGCTAGCTATAAAGGGATTAATATTAACTCTATATAAATGTATACTCTATGGTCAAGGTGACTATTTTCAGCAATTTAGTTTTTTTGAAAAATTATATTTTTAAAGGCCTGCAGGATCGAACAGACTGTGGAGTGGCATTTATCTATACATTTTATTCAAAGTTGTCTATAAGTTTAATGGGTATTAACTATGTGACAAACAATGACTGATCAATAATTCTTGATTTTCTTTCAGTTCATGCTTTTGTATGGTGGAGAGAACATATTCATACAGAGTTTACCCTTCTCTTTTAAAATAATGGCCGGAGAGACTTTTCAGAAAGCGATTAGAACCCGACACTGATTCTGTACATCAACTTATGCAGCGTAACATATTGCTGTTGGTTTTCTTGGGTTTGCATATCCAAATTCGGCGGGAATATGATATTCAAAGAAAATAGATACACAAGAAAGTCATAAGAAAAACAAAAATTCATTCTTTCTTTGATTTTTTTGCAAAGTTTTTATTTTTAAGTTCTTCGAGAATATTCAGCAAATTGTGTGGAGTTTTCTTTAATTTAGGAAATCGTTCTTTATCGTGCCATAGCTGCCTTGGATTTTGCTTATATTCATTTATATAAAAGCAGTAGTGGTTAGTGGTACTTGAGCTAACATTTCAGTTATAATTATTGCGCTTTAGCTTAATTAATTTCTTGTAGCTGGGAAAAATGTTGCAAGTTCTCATTTTAGCTAGCTATCTAGTGCTGATATTTTGCTCTGTTGTTAAAAAGTTTCCCAAGAGATATTAAATCGCTTCATCTGAAGATAACTGAGGTATATCCAGCAGCTCTGCTTGGCTAAACTCATATGTCACTGAAAATTACAGTTTTTTAAAAAAACAAATATTACAAAATATTTTCATATATTTTTCGAGTTTATGCCGCTGTGTGACGGACCATTCTAACCATAAAAAAGTTGTATACTAATTGGGGCGACTATTTATTTATTTATATTACAATAATATTTTCATAAATTTTTCGACTTTATGACGCTGTGGAACGGACCATTATAGCTTGGGAAAATCCTTCTAAAAGGAACACGTCTGATCATCCCGACAACACTTTCCGAAAGAGTTCTGGAATTGAATCATAAAGGCCAGCCGCGCATTTTGTGGGATGCTAAAAATTTTGTCGAATCTTGAAACGAGTGCCTGCTAGTATTACAACAGGCACTTATTATTATTATTATTATTTTATTATTATTATTATTATTATTATTATTATTATTATTATTATTATTATTATTATTATTATTATATTATTATTATTATTATTATTGGCCTAGCTCCAATGCAAAAAACACAATTTCCACAAGCCCACGGAACTCCATAGCTAGCGTTTACTGGGTCCATTACCAACAGGGAAATATGCCTATATGTATATATAGACTATTTATCTAGTTACATGGTATGTAAGTAAATGTTTTAGAATATATATATATATCAAAAGTGAAAAACTTAAAAATTAAACGCCTGAGAGCTGCGTCTGACGCATCAGTAAAAATAAATATGCCAAGACTTAAAAAAAATGGAAAGACCCATAATCTTGATAATAGTGAGTACAGAAATTATTTTCGTCCTCTGCAAACATTGTCAGATGATGTCACTAGTGACGCATTGCCGACCCATTGTAATACTGACGAGGAACCAGCTGCACTAAATGCAACCAGAGTTCCGCCTATTACGGTCTTGAAGAAAAGCCCTAAATATATTCAAGACTTGTTAAAAACATCAATATAAGTGATTATTCAATAAAGTCAATCTCAATTGGCATTAAAATCTTTGCAAACTCTAAAGATTACTATAACACAGTGTGCTGTAAGCTAAAGAAGCTATACTGTGAATTCTTTTCTTACGAAAATAAAAACTCCATACCATATAAAGCAATACTCTACGGTTTGGATATAATGTCGAATGATGAACTAAAATCAATACTAATGCCACTGGGCCTTCACTGCATTGATTTGAAGACTGTGGAAAAAATTACTACAACTGGCTATAAAGTGCTACTGTATGTTTTCTACTTTGCAAACAAATCCATTTCGGTTCAGCAACTGCGTAAAAATTATAGCTGCATTAACCACATAAAAATTTGTTGGGAATTCTAGACAAAGAAGCTGCACACAGTGTTACAACTGCCAGGTTTTCGGCCATGGATCCAAACAATGTAATGTCAAGACATCCTGTGCTCGTTTGTGCTGGCCAACACCCTACGTCTACTTGTACAAAGTTTGATACATATTTATGTGCCAACTGCCAAGGAGGGCTTCTCTCTACCGACCAAAGTTACCCGTGCCGTATTTCGTACCAAAACGTACTAAAAAGGAGGGAGCAAAAGGGTTTTCGGAAAGCAAATGGCTCCAGCAATAACTTCACAACAAATGTAAATGATCAGCGCTACATAAACAACAACAATAAAAGTAGAGGCATTACAGCTCTCACGCTAAACGGTACTCAACAATCAGAACAAAATAGTTATGTTTTCAACTCTAACTAGCCTAGCGATATCAATCGTCATACATACACCTCTCTATTACATATAGGAATTATTTTACTGGTACGAATCAAAGAGCAACATCGGTTAAAACTTCAAACGGTCTCTTCACGTTCGATGAAATTAGCTCGCTCATGACGGAGCATATCAGAGAGAACTTATTTATATAGAGCTTACATTTCTCTCTTAAGTTTTTTAGACCATTTTCCAAAAGTCAGGCGTTATTAGAATCTGTTATCTTTCTGCTATTAACATCGAAGAACCAGCGCAGGCCGCTGTGTAGCAAACTCATTGTGCTAACTACTGAACTGAAGTAACTAGGTAAACAGAAATATTAGAATATGGGTGCCTGTTGCGAAATCGAAGCAAGCGCTGTTTCCCCTTCTTGCGGTGTTTTCCTTAATTTTGTGTTCATGGCGCGAATTAGCGTGGAAAGGAATATCACCTTTGTTGTGGTTGTCACCCATTTGTATTTTGATTGTATTGATATTGTTGTGGGTATGATATGATAGCGAAAAAGGAACATGTACAGGTTTGACGTGATTTTTTAATAAATGAGGAACAAGATTTTTTTTATTACAAATCCCACAATTACTTGTATTGATTTTGGTGAGACTTTTAATGAATGATTGTCATTATTGATAACTAAAATTGATTTAAAATGCATATTTTGCTATAGGGATGTCAAAAAATCGAAGTTGAGTACAGACAATTCTATCTTTACTACCATTTAAACAGATAAAGCAGCAAGCAACTGCAAGTGTCCCATGTGAAAACGATATGAAACCAGCTGCGCTACGGCGAATACAGGAAAGGCAAAGAATTAAAATTTGCCTTTACCACGCAACAACAAAATGTGTGACATTTGTTTTATTTTCTTAATTTCCAAACATAAGGGAAGACAAAAAAAATGTGATATACCTGCGTGAATATGTATACTTTTTACGTGCACGCAAATTTGAACTCTACAACGAAACACGAACTTGGGGCCTGATCTCTGATAAATTTCGTACGACAATCGAAAATTGACTTGTGGACTGTGTTGTGAACTGGGGCGCGTGCGGGAATAAAAATTCCTTTTTTGCTACGCTCACGCAACAACAAAGTCTAGACAATTTTTTTTTTCTTCATTGCCGATTACAAGAAAAGAAGAGGAAATAACACAACACAAAGTAAGGATGACGAAATTTACTTTGCGCGACTGAGACTCGAACTTTGCGATCTGTGCGTATTTCTCGTACAGTCAAACTTCCAAATCTCTAATCACAATAACATAACTGCATAACAAAAGTTCAAATTATGTGGATATTCGAGTTATGGAAGACATATTATATTGATTTTTAACTATAAATGTTCTAAATTTGAGTCATGGAGTTATTCAAGTCATGGAGTTCGACCTATGGAAATTCGACGGTAGTTAGAAATTTGACTTGGGTTTCTTCGGCTGTTCAATGATTGTGCATTCACTGTACTTGCTATTGAAATGGATTTCGTTTTCAGCCACAACCGAAAATTGTCCATCAAGAAGTTCAAAACAAAAATAAAAACTTTCAATTGTGTGATTGACCTTGTTGTGTA
>JAWNKX010000431.1:0-22011 GCA_035041755.1 Cacoxenus indagator
GACTCTTGACTCCTTGACTCCTGTACAGCACATCACACCTCTGCTTACCGGTCCACCAGACTACGTCGCTGATTGACACCGTCACGGTCCATACACGTTCATGCGACCATGTACACCTTTTATCACTTATCACCAGCAGCCAAGGAGCGTGAGAAGATCACTTAGCCAAATCTGGTTGTAACACCCGATATAAGAATCACTTGAAGATTGATATCCCAAAATTAGTTCAAATCGAAAATCCATTAAAATCCATGTCAGCTGACGCATACGAAAGAACAACAATATTGACAATTTATACGACTATATGACGAGAAGGAGAGAGGAAAAATAAAGAAAACAAGAACAAATGCTTCGACTTACCCTCGACAATTCGGCAACACAACACTAAAAACAAAATCTCGCATGCAACTAAGTAAGTTTTCTAGAAGTGAAACTTCAATAGGCCTGAGTCAGACACAGTATATAATATACAACTAACAAATAAACGAAGCTGCCTAGAGAAAAGAGCCAAAATTACAAAGTGAAAGTGTAATACTAAGCATAATAAAGAGTATAATACTAATAACTATAATAATACTAACAATAATAATACAAACAATAATTATAATAACAATAAACTGTCGAAGCTAACTGTCAAGAGAACCAAAGTATTGTCGAAGCTAACTGCCAATAGAACCAAAGAACAAGAGAAAATTAGAACAACAAATCACATCCCCTCTATCTTGAAGCCACGATTCGACTCAGTCGTGCGCTTGCCGCTTGCTTTATTTTGATACAGCCTTTCTATTCTAGCCGAAGGTATTGTCGATTATTTTTTGGTGTCGCGACATTCGCAAATTTTGTGCATACTCGAGTGGACAAAACCTCATGTGTCATGACTCACGACCGAGCCAACATGCCAAGAACTGTGAGCACAGCGCAGCTTATCACTGTTTTCCTTTTCTTTCCTCTTTTTCTTTCTTTCCATCGTTGAGCAGCGCGCACACAAAAAAGGAAATTTATAGGTATGCAGTGTATTTCTTCTCTGTTTCTGTTACATATTTTTCTTCCATCTCTGTCGCCGCCCCGCCGTCCGACTCCGAGATTTTGTAAATTTTTACTGCCAATGCGCCCTTACAAGTTTCACTTCAAAAAGAAATTATAATACCAGAAATACCGAAATTCAAAACGGATCAAGACTGATTTTTAATAACTGAATTTTTTTTTCATTTTTGACGTGAATACGCCTTAGTTTTTCATTTATATGGGGTATATGCAACAGGCATCAGATATCGTCAAGAATCCACCTGACACAGGCAAGTATGATAAACTCATGAAAAATCTGATCATCCGTTTTGGTGAGTCGTGAGATAAAGAACTAGTGGGGCTCCTCACTGTATTGAAGCTGGCCAACAAAAAGCCCAGTCAACTACTCCGTGAAATGAAGGATTAACGGACAAATCAATTTCAAGAAACGCACTAAAAACGCTCCAACGACTGGCAGAAATAGCTGACCGCTACTGGACAACTCACCACCAACAACCTACTGCGAAACAATCAGCGACCCAGACAGCGAAATCAAAGCAAGACTAACAGCGCCAAAATCAGTATCCAACAGTTAATGACATGAACACACTGTCCGCGGCGCACAACAATCATTGTTGCGGCGTTTGACCACGCCTATTATCTTCTGTTGCGGAGTGTATTTCGAGCCACCAATTTATTTGAAACTCGCTGTGTAAATTGAGTCAGTCCAGAAAAGACGTCGATCGATGTGAACAGTGAACTCAGACTCCACACACTTCGCCAGACGAAGCCCAAGGACAGCAGCCATCAACTGCATTCGCGGTATAGATATAGGTTTTAGTGGGACGACGAGAGTTTTCGCCGCTACCAATGAGCAACGAACTTCACCATTAAGTTCTCCGCGCAAAAAAACTAGAGCAGCGTAGGCGTTGATGCTGGCATCCATAAATGTATGAAGCTGTAACTTTTCAGCGCAGCTTACTAATGACATTGCTCTAGGAATTTTTAAATCATTTAACGGACAGAAGCTTTAGTGTTCTAATCGATGGTGAGAAATCGACGAGAAGACCAATCTGCGGTGGTGTATCTCAAGGCACCGTATTCGGCCCTACGCTGTATATGATTTATACAGCAGACATGCCTAAAACAAGTGTTGTCACACGAATGGATTAGGAAAACGCACTCATAGCAACTTACGCGGACGACATTGCAGTGCTAACCAGAAGTCTTGAAGTAAAACTTGCCACGGAGTCTTTGCAGCAATACGTGTGTTGCTTTGAGAAGTGGGCTCTGGACTGGAACAAGAAAACTAGTTAATAATTATTTTAAATAAATACAATAAGTATTATATTAAAAAAATATAAAAAAAAATAAAAAAAATGTATTTCCGTACAATCTTCAACCAGCTCTTCCAATCACCTTCGTCTGTTTCCCTGAGAGGCTATGCCCAGTCTACGACGGTCCGCCAGATATTCTGCAAAATTATTTCGGCGCATACTATGAAGAAGCCAAGAGGCTCTAGCGGGTCAAAAACTGACATAACGATACTTAATACTTGCTGTTTTGTTGCCCGGATGTCGATACCTTTGCAACCAGATCAGGCTTTACATTTGCCGCATATCAAATCCGCCTTCAGCATGAATTATTTTCACGCTGGTCGCCAGTTAAATCATTTCATCTTCTGAGTCGATTGACTTTAACCAATCGTCTACGAAGTTGTTACAGCAGATTGCGTTGACGGCCTCCGAGAACTGCTTACTGAATCGCTTCGCGTTGCGGTTCTTTATGTAGTTCGCCAGGGCCGGTGTACAGGATGCTCCAAAGGTCATGACTTGCATGACATATGTTTCTGGTTTCCTTGTTGAATCGCCGTCGCCCCAAAATAATTTTTGCGCCACTTGATCTTCAGGGCGCATTCGGACTTGATGTAACATTTCCCGTAAATCGCCAGCCAGAGCTACAGCGCGTTCCTGGAACCATAGTAGCACTCTTATCAGCGAAGCAAGTACATCGGGGCCCTTAACAGAACATCACTGGGATGCTGCACGCTTACTTTGATGTTGTCCAGTCCAATAATAATTCTCTCTCTCGCGTTGGTGTATGGCTGAATTGAATGCACTGCGAATAACTGTGGGCTTTTATCACCTTTTCATTAAATTATTGAAGGGGCAGGTCCAATTGAGCTACTGTACGTACACCTTTAAGCGTGTACTGGGGCGCCTATTTGTTTCTCGCTGATATATTCACGCAAACAGACATAGAAGAAGACACAGATCATCCTTCGGACCGTCGAGTTGGAGATTATCCGTCAGGCTCTCTTCCATACACCCAGCATCTTCGTCGATCGAGGCATATGTATGGGCAATACGCGTCTTACTATGCAACGTAACGGGAGCATAGCGAAACAATGCCTTCACGGATTCCTTGTTGTGGAACATTACTGCTTTTTAGTTTTCTCATTAGTTTTTTAACGGTTGTTTCCGTTGCTTCGCTGGATTGGTCCATCAACTTCACCGGCTTTCACATGCAGTAAACAGTTGTGCTTCGCTTTACAACCGTCGACGTTGCATCGCTTCTTTGTTTTACAATGTCGCATGTTGTGACGCATGAAGCAGCCGAAACAAAGACGCTTTTCTTTTACGAACTCCCAACGCTGGTTGACGCTCATTTCTTTGAACCGACAACAATCCGACAAGTGGTGGTTGTCTTCACACTTGGGACACGAGTATCCCTCTGGTTCCTGTCGGCGTGGCTCAGCTTGACCATTCTCGTGGCTGGGCACCACGTTATGTATAAGTACTCTATCCCTTGACGTTCCATTTATTTTCTTACCACTGTCAGCAGTTTTCGAATCGTATGGTGTTACCATGGTGGGACACATCGCAACACCAAACAGCCAATTGTCAAAGTTGGCCAAGTTGGATCCTATACTGCCCGACGTTAATCGATGGCGTCCCCACTCCAATTTCTTATCGCACGGCAAATATTCGTTGAGCCCAATGGCCGACAACGTAGCGCAATAATTTTGAACGGCTAGAGCTAATCGAATAACTGAGTCTAAGTTGTTTGATCGTATAGGTGGTTCTCTTCTCAGTTTCCGTTGCAAGGACACATACACAATTTCTGGTCCTCCATACAGCATCCTCAAAGTACCAACGTACGGAACTGTTGTGGGAACCATCAGTTTGCCGCGTACGGCGTCCAACGCCTTACCCTTGAGTCACTTCTGAAGTCGTATGAGATTTTCCTCGTTGCTAATTCCGCACCTCTCAGTAGATTGCTCATAATTACTAATGAACAGCATCCACTCTTCAGGTTTACCGGAAAATGTTGGCAAGTCTTTATTGAGGACGTGACGTGCGGCAATTTGTGTGGACAACAGCGCGAACGACAGCGCTCGTTCCTCTGCGACGAACGGTGGTTCAATCCAATGAAATTGAGGCGCAAGTCCGGCTGGTGCTGTCGGAGCTATAAACGGCATCGTAATCGAGTTTACACCTCCATATGCTGCACTGTGCGATGTCATTTTGCTGTTAAAGACGACAGTGTTTGACAAAAACGGCAAATTCATATTCTGTGTAGCTACAGGATTTGTTGGCAGAGCACCCTAAGTCATCATATCCGGGGCCGCCGATGCATTAGGTATTTCTGTCACTGTACCGCAATTTGAAAGCGTGTAGTTGGAAGCTGTTCGCATAGCAAACAATGATGTGGTTGACGTGGCGTGGATGTCACTGAGGGGGGCATGAACCGGTAACATCCCGTTTTTCACCCATAAGTTCCACTGCTAGAACCTTAACTGACAACGGCGACTCGTTGCTTTATCCCGTTGACGCCGTTACGAGCGAACTTAGAGTTCCCCCACCATTGTAGACATAAGTTGATTTTTAGATACGTTGTTGGGCTCAAATTGTTAAGGCGACCTTGGTTTGCCAAATTTCTTGGATATTTATTCTGAGTTTTGCAACGCAAATTATTAAGGCGACCCTTGGATTGCCAAATTATTTGGATTTTTATCCTGCGTTTTGCAACGCAAATTATCCTTCTCAAATTCTTTTTTTAAGAATTTGCCGTCGACTGCGCCATTGTGTATATATAAAACAAATTTGCTAAATTATAATTCTTGAACACCACGTCTTTATTCTTCGGATTAGGTCGTAAGACTAAACTTACTAAGTTAAACTCTAATGAAACCTCGCTTTACAACAATTGTCTTTTGCATCTCCTGATTTTACCGTTTCTATTTTATTGTCGACTTTTACGATGGGTAGGCTGATGTGTCGCACATTGTCTGATGCTTCCGTTATTTCTTATTGTCGTCTTTGTATGGATTGCATCGTCTGATTCTATAGTTGCTAATTTGTAAAGCGTGGGATGTTTGAATATGAGTTAACACTCATATAACTAGCGTCCCCTACCTCTTGTTGTTGTTTTCATCGCATACTTTGTTTTCAGTTCACAACTTCGGCTCAACACTCGAATGCTACACGAAGAATGATAATGCCATAACGCGATGACACTATGACGCGGCATAATTATGAACATCATGTACAAAGAGAACACAACGAAGATCGCAATTCTTTTGTGAGTGAGAGCAAGTAACGTTTGTACATTTTCAAGCAACTCACAAATACAAACACAAAATTTGTACGTCTGCGGTGTATTCCTTCTCTGTTTCTCTTAGATATATTTCTTTCATCTATGCCATAGAACTCATTGGTCTCAATAATTTATATCTTCAGGTTGCATTTCTTATTGTGAGAGAGATGAAAAATATGTGTTTGTGTTAGTGTGTCGGTGCGATATGCGAAACGTGTGTTTGAGATTTTCTTACAGTAGTGTTTGTGTCAACGTTTAACTCTTCTTACGCCAACAATACTTCACTAATTTTATTAAGAAGTATATTGTGCTCATCTGCACATTAAAACCCGTGGAATGGTAATTTTTTTTAAATCTGTTATATAACTTAGGAGAAAAACCTGTTGAACGAAATTATCTTCCCCTATTTATATATAAGATTGATATACGAAATTCATTTTCAATTTCAATTTTATTAACCTTCATTTCATATTATATATAGTTTGTACATCTTTATATAGATTACAATTTGTAATGAAGATTTACTACTAAGAAAGAGGAATTTATTTAAACTAATATTATAGCTATGTGCAATATATAATGATTATAAGGAAAATCGGAAAAAACCTGACATAAGAATTATACAACTTAACGTAGGGACTAGAATTATAAAGTCAGTACTTAGAGTGGCTAATATTTAAACTAGCTTGTAAAGTACCGATCAACACTTTACATGAGATATTTGATTTCGAGTATTAAAGTTAGTTAAAGCTTGAGAGATTTTTCCGTCATCATACAGATATCAGATTTTTCACGTAGTTGAGATGTAGGGTAATAAAAGGGCAGATTCAAAATAATTTTTAATAATTTATTTGGCGCCTTTTGAAGTTTTTTGTGGTAACTAGCAGAACAGTCACCCCTGAATTCCGACCCATATAGCATAATGGGAACACAAAGAGATTTATAGATTGTTAGTTTATTTTCAAATGACAATTTTGATTTGATATTGAGAAATAGATATAAGATACGCGTGGAATTATTAATTTTATCTAATGTCCTGCTGATATGGCTACCAAGAGTTAATTTGATATCCAGGAATAAGCCGAGATACTTAATGTTTGTTTCCCATCCAACAGAGTTTAGGTTAAGATGTAGGTTTGAGTCAGGCAAATTTGGCGCAAGCTTTGCACTTGCGGGAAAAGAATATTGAATTTGTTTTTTTTTTAACAGTAACTTGAATTATCCATTTGTAGAAATAGTTAGTTGAAGTGAGTTCAAGTCTGACTCCAGATTACTCTTAATTTAACTGTGCTAGACCCGGAGCAATAGAAAATTAAGGATTTCTGTAGTGGACAATGCAAAATCTTCTCTGCATGGAAAGCTCGTATAAAATGTTGCCCCAGCAATTGGCTCTGAGACAGTTCCATTGTCGGTGTCGACAGTTGAGATCTTCGCCAAGTATGTAGGTAATTCTCGATTAGATGAGTATGTATTTAAACTATATGTTTGTGCTTGATTTCATTTCCGATAATAATGGCTACGCATCCTCCTCTTTACTACGCCTATCATTTCTATAAATTGTGAGACACGGTAGACTAAAGCTATCGTTAATACTCAACCAAGTTTCGCATAAAAGGCACTAATCTACATGATTTTCACATAAACAGTGTAAAAGTTCGCAATCCATGCCATGACATTAAAGTGATCTCTTAAATACACATATTTAACAGCTAACTGAGTAATAATATTAAATTGCTCTTTTATGGTTGTAGAACAGCTGATTTTGTCCGAGATTTCGTTTAGAAGCGCGCTGACTTCGTTGAGTGAAAATAGATCAGGTGCAGTTACGTTAGCAGCAACAGTATTGTTATTGTTGTTGTTGTTTATGAGAGCTTGCTTGTCGGTTAGAACATTGTTGTGAGTATTTATAGCTGTTTGTTTGTTTATGGTATTACTATTTGAAAACGACGTATGGTGGAGAGTTGAGGGCAAAAAGAGCTATTGCTATTGTTGTTGTTGGTAACATTTGAACGTTTAAAACGGTGCTCTTTGTGTTGTTTGAGATTTGCCGGTAAGGAGTTCTCGTTGGTTTCGTGTTTTAAGAATCGCCAGATATGATGGCAGACAGGGTATGAGGGATCAGTAGAGGGATGATCACCTTTGCAGTTTGAACAGCATTGCGTGAAGGTTTTTGTGCAGAGGTTTGACTTGTCTGGTCCAGCCCAACGAGTTGACAGTTGTAGCACTGTGTGAGTTGGCTTGATGGCTTAGATTTATACTCCCACCGAAGTTTGCTATTGTTAATGCAGGAGCGGTCTTTGCGTAGGTCTTCTAGTGGGGTTGAGGCGTTTTGGAAATAAACGACATAAAGCAGAAACACATATCCCGCTTGTGTAGTTCCTTCGATAGTTTTTAAACCGATGCATTTAAGTCCCCGACTGATTAACGTACCTTTGATACTGTCATTGCTAAATTTTTCCAGTCCAGAGAGTACTGCTTTATACGGCCTTGTTTGCCTATATTCATGAGTATAAAACTCAAAATCATGCTTGTGGAGCTTAATACAACTGAGGCTGTAATCAGTTGCGGGGTTAGAAAATATTTTGATCACAATGGAAATGGTTTTTACTGCGTAATATTCCCGCTAGCGACGTTTTCAAAACAGTAATTGGTGGCTGCAAAGTGGGCTTTGCAGGTGTAGGGTGTTCAACTTCGTTATTTTACTTAAGAAGTAGTTTTTATACTGTTTAGCACCAGAATTTTATTTTATTTTGGTTTTAATTAAAATGCGGTATTTTATTATATCTGAAGCACTTGATGCCCCAGACTCAGAGTCTTCACAACTAATATATTGCTTAATTCTTCTGGCTAAATATAATTTTCCGTAGGAAACTGTTAATGTGTACAAAGTAGCTAGACTTAATTCCAGATTTGAAACGCCCGAGAGAGGTTTGAGACGAAAATGCAGCAATTCCGTTTCTGTGACAACCGCATGCTTTGAGAGTTCATCATCGAATATGATATACGAAAGCTCGCAATAAAATCAAGACTAGACTTATCTTCAAACCATACTCCGATTCAACTTGACTACCAAAATAACGTATTATCTGAACGTAAAATCAACAAGGTAATATAATCATCGTACTGGCTGGGACACTTACAGAGATTATATTAAGCGATCGCTGTAGCTAAACACATCACTTACAACTAATAGCGACATAAAATTAGCAGTGATTCTCTTTAATGATGCAATCGATAAAGCTGCACAACAGTCGACTCCTACACATACGAACATAGATCGCAATGTTTCCACTGCGCCTTCTCAATGCGGTTATTTACTGGATGAGCTGGTAGGGTGCATGGTCCAGCTAATTTGCAAGATATGGCTTATGGAGAGCATGCCAGACGATTGGAATCTCAGTGCTATCTGTCCTATCCTGAAGAAGGGTGCTGTCACATTGACCGCCAACTACCGTGGTAATAGCCTTCTTCCAACCGCATATAAGACTTTTCGAGCGTATGCTGTGAAAAACTGAAACCTCATGCCGAAGCACTGATTGGACCTTATCAGTGCGGTTTCCAGCCTCATAAGTCCAGCGTTTATCAGATCATCAGACTGAGTCAAATCCTGAAAAATACCTATGAAAACCAGATCGACACGTATCACCATTTTGTCGACTACAAAGCAGCTTTCGATAGGCATACCTGGACTTGGTATTTCTGCAAAATTAATATAATTAATAAAATTTCAGAATGACTTTGAGTAACACACGTAGCTCCGTTAAGGCAGGAAATGACCTCTCCGAAACCTTTAATATGAAGAACAGCCTCAAGCAGGGTGATACCCTGTCTTATATGCTTTTGAATATTCCGATGGAGAGCATCATAAGGAAAGCTGGTGTACATCGGACCAGCATTATTTTATCAAATAGATGTGTCCAGCTACTGGGATATGCCGATGATATGGACTTGACGCTTTTTGAGCTATTGAAAGAAAATCGGTTAATGGTGATCTTGCGGAAAATGTGGGCAAGTCTAAGTATATAGTGTGCTCTAGAAGAGAATAACGGCTTCTTGATACTCAGCTAAGTCCAGGTAACTACAACTTCGAGTCTGTAAAGGAATTTATATACCTCGGTTACGAACAACAACAACGTCAGCCTACAGATCAAACGAAGAGTAGGTGCTACATCGGGCTCAGTAGGCAGCTGAATAGCAGAGCCCTCTCTCGACAGACGAAAGCTACACTTTAAAAGACGGTCACCCTTTCAGTGCTTTTTTATAGTGCAGAGGCCTGGACAGTAGCCCCCCTTGGAGTGTTCGTGAGAAAAGTTCTTCGGAAGAATTTTGGTCTTATTTGCGTTGACGCTAACTACCGTATTCGATGGAACGACGTGCTGTATGAGCTATACGGAGATATTGATGTGGTCAGACGAATGAATGCCCAGCGACTTCGCTGGCTGAGTCATGTGGAACGAATGGATGTGGAAAATTCATCACGTTAGTTATTCGATACGGCAGCTGGTGGTCAGCAAAGGAGAAGAAGATTGCGATTACGTTGGCAGGACCAGACGAAGCACTGGGAGCTCTTGGTATTAATAACTAGAGATGGTGCGCACAAAGCAGGGGCGCCTGGAGGAAAATTATGCATCTGGCTGAGATCCAATAGAATTGTTATGGCTAACTAAGAAGAAGATGAATCAAAAAAATTCCCGACCACCAATTCGGATTCCGACGTAATCCTTCTATGATTCAAAAGCGCGTAATACATACAATACTTAACGATATAGATTACAACAAATTTTGTATTGGACTATTCCTAGATGTCGAGAAAGCCTTTGATAAAGTTTGGCAAAAAGGCCTAATGCATAAGATACACTCGATTCTCCCGACCATTGTGACTTAAATTCTGTCAAGCTATATAGAAGGCAGATACTGTTATGTTAAGTACAAAATCGAAAACTCTACACTGCGCCCGGTAAGAACAGGAGTTCTCCAAGGAAGCGTTCTTGGGCCACTCCTTTACACTATTTTCACCGCAGACCTACCTCAACCAACACAAGGCTCTACAATGATAGCTACGTTTCTTCTATCCGCCCACAAAAGCATAAATGCATCAACATCCACTCTACCAAAAAACCTAAATAAAACCTTTGAGTGGTTTCGGAAATGGAGAATAAAAAATAACATTAGCAAAACGGTCCAAGTAATTTTCACTAATAAAACAAAATATAGACCAGTTCACCTAATAATTGACGGAAGAAATATAACAATCGGAAACGTAGCTAAGTACCTCGGAATTTACCTTGTCATCAAACTGACATGGAAATACCATATTTATGAAATATGAAACCGAATGAAACTTAAAATAAATGAATTGCACTGGTTGTTAAACGAAAAATCGAAGGTCTCAATGAACAACAAACTATTAATATATAAAACAATCATCAAACCTATCTGGACGTACGGAGCGCAAATATGGGGGTCTGCGGAAAGAAAAAATCTACAATTAATACAAAGACAACAATCAAAAATTCTACGTAAAATTACAAACGCTCACTAATATATCACAAATTTCGACATTCACAGAGACTTGCAGATTTCCACAGTGGCTGAAGAAATAACTAGTTTGAGTCGGAGATACCAAACAAAAATTAGCCAACATACTAACAACGAGGTGAATACACTACCTCTGCGCGAGTTCCTGCAAAGACGTAGACTTCGCCTATCAAGACCTGTTGACCTCCTAATCTAATATATAACATAAATCATTGTAACAAGAGTATAAGGATATATATATATTATATGTTATTATATTATATTATATTATATTATATTATATTATATTATACTATATGTATATATTAAGTATTAGTACTAATCAAAAATTAGCATAACAATTAAGCATATATTTAAAGCCAAGTTTTTTAAATTCAATTATATTCAATTATACTAAAAAAAAGTCAGATTCATTTCCAACTTGTATGGAATTAATGATAGTTGCTGGTAGCTCGGAAGAGGGGAGAGCGAGCCCATTCGAAAAATTTTTCCACAGTACGTACTTAAATAGTACCTTTAGAAATTCTTCGATATACCCCTATACGTTTGTTTACAAACGGGAAATATCTGGTTGAAATGTGATGACTTGGTCATCAAAGATTTTTTGTGATGAATTTTTAGTCATCGCAATCACTAAATTTTCAACGAAATTGTGAATTTGTCATTCACAATGAGTGAAAAGCAATTAAATAGGTCACCAACACTTCTGCTGAACGCGCGCATTGTTAGTATTATTATAGTTATTATTATTATACTCTTTTTATGCTTAGTATTAGACATTCTCTTTGTAGTTTTGGCTCTTTTCTCTAGACAGCTTTATTTATTTGCTAGTTGTATATTTTATACTGTTTCTAACTATTGAAGTTTCACTTCTAGCACACGCACTTAGTTGCACGCGAAAATTTTATTGTTAACTGAGGTTTTATCAAAAGGGTTTTCCTTATTTAATTTAGATTAATTCTCAACTTGACTGTTTTGAGAGAGTCTGGCAAATCAGAATTAAGCCACCTGGCACAAATAGCCACTACACAAGAACCTTCGAAAACATATTTAAACTCATAAAATTTGTCAACAAGGATTTGTGGGTTTATGTAACAAACCTTGAAACCACTCCGTTGCTTAGAGTGTATACGAATTAAGTTGAAATTACTATCTTTGGGACGTGCTTTAACAGTACATTCGCGCCAATAATGTGAATGACAGTTCTTTTTATCACTATCGATAAGATTTACATAGGAAATACATACAAAAGTGGTATAAAATTTCAATACCAATTAAAAGCATACGGTTTAGACTAACAGTAGAAAAACATATTCTATCCATTTTTGTACAAAGAAGAGCTGAGGCAAAACTGTTATACGAGAGGCTTATGAAAAAACTGCTCGTCGTTTACACGCACTCCAATGCTCTCACTGGTGTTAGAATGATGAGAGGGAGTGTTACTGTTACAGGTATTTCCTTGTGAACCCTTGTGAGTGCGTTGTGCGTTTCTATTGAAATGATCCATACTGGGAGATCCAATAACGTGGTTCAGTCTCCGCACCGTGTCAACATGTACAGCGCTCTCATTGCTGTTGCGCCTTACATGTACCAAACCCCGACGAGTGAAAGCTGCTGTTAACAGTTGCTGCTTCTTAGCACGCAAAGCATGCTGTAAAATTATTATATATGTTTCGGTTAGGTTTTCGTTCCGTAAATGGGTTTGGTTGACTGAAACCCCGCATGTCGTAACCTTAGAAAGCCATTATTTGAACGTCAATATTTAGTATCTTCTGTCATAGGGTGTCTCAAATTTTATTATATACGTGGTATCTTTGTTACTGTTATGTGCAGCTATATGCACGGGTAGGCGAAATATATTCTTAATATTAGGAAGCTTTATGCTCACAGAGGTACAGATTTGGGACGGTATGCCCCGAAGGTCTTCACCTTGGGAATAGAGAATACCATTTAATCGAAGGTCACAAGCGACCGATGCATTCTCTTGTCTGGACAGCGTCTTTTCTGACCGCTGATTGCCAAGCCCAAGAAATGGATAAATTACGAAGAAAAAAACAAAACGCGCCGAAATGCGTGTGTATGGCTTGACAATTTGCGAACGAATGTAAGGTATTTTAGCAAAAGAGAGTACAACAGAGTTGATATTTTTAAAACAAAAAGAAAATGCGACAGGAAAAAGATCTTAGCTTAGTTTCACTAATGCAAGATGTTACATAGAGCTGAGCTTTATGTAATGATGAGAAAATAAGTGTTGATTTTAACTAACAATTACCTGCTCCCCCTGTTGAAGGGCATCGGCTTTCTACATCATTCATTGGTAGTAGACACGACTTGGCTACGGCTAGCTTACTGATTCCAGTGGTCGTACGAATTTTGCAACACGAGCTACACCATCATCGAGTGTAATGCTCTCGACCAGACGGCCGATTTGCCCTTTCATCGGTGGTAGGTTGTCGCCTTTGAGCAATAACAGAGCGCCCTAGGGAATGTTAGCTTATTTCAAGCGCCACTTAATTTTCTCCCGTAACAGAGTGAGATAAGCTATGCTCCATGCCTTCCAGAATAACTGCTGTATTTGACAAACAACTTAGCAATGCCTCAATAGATAGGTCTGGCTCCGAAAGTCCTGCCAGCATTCCACCAGTCAAATGTGCCCTGGAGTTAGACCTTGTAGATCATCAGGTCTTTTTGTGAGTTGAAAAAGAAGTCGTAAGTTTATTATGGCTGCAATTTGATAAACAAGAGTTCTCAGTTCTTCAAAATTGAGCACCAAACTACCCATCGAGCGACGAAGACGATGTTTTGTCAAAGCCTCCCAGAGGCTACCGAAGTGCGGCGATCTTGGAGAAATAAAGCGCCAATTTACCCCCTCATTGAGACAATGCTTTTCCACCTCATTTTGATGTTCCTCATTCAACATCAAATCGCGAAGTTCCTTCAGTTCATTCCTGGCGCCAACGAAGTTTGTCGCGTTGTCCTACCAAATTATCCGAGGTCGTCCACGCAAGCTTAAGAAGAGTCTCAAGGCCGCCAAGAACGAAGAAGTTGCCAAATCCTTCACCAGCTCCAAATGCGCTGCTTTCGTAAGCGAAGCATACTAATAGACATATGTAACACTTCCCCGGCGCCAGCCCCCACACTATTATCAAGAATGTCTTTTATACCAAAGGCCAGAATATCACCGGAGTGTTTAATCCCAACCCCCGAAAGTTAATCACCAAGGTTAATGGAGCAGATACTGAAAAGATGGTACCAAACAACTTCTTCTTCATCAACCTTGCCAAAGCGCCTAACAATAAGGAGGCTCTGAAAATTCAGCATATAGGCAGGTAACGTGTCCTGGTGGAAATTCCAAAAAAGTACATGTCTGTCATTCAGTGCTATAGATGATTTGGATTTGGGCACACCAAAAATTACTGTCTGCGACAGATAATTTGTGGAAAATGTTAGCAAAACCATATCAATACCCATTGTTTGGTTGTGGAGAACGTTTGCTGCATAAATGGCGGTGAGAAACATGCTGCTTGGAGTAAGGACTGCCGAGTTTTCAAAAAGAAATTAAACAGCCTAAAACCCAATATATTAATTTCGGCGCGTGGCAGCAACAGAGAAGATTCTATGAGAAGAGTGAGTTAGGTCCCGGCGGTAATGGTCAAGGGAGACACCTCATATGCAGACAAACTACGTGCTGGTTTGCATATAACTAATCCTCCGAAGAGATCTTGCAATGTTAACAACAGAGCTGTGCATCTACAGGAATCGCCACAGACCCCTTACAGCATTAGCAGGTTAGAGGCTGCAATAACAGCCCTCACACCTAAAGTTAACACAATTACATTAATGTCTAATAAACTGAAGGAGAGCAATCAGTTCCTCAAACAATTGTGCCTCAATTTCGTGAAATTCGTGATGCCCCGTCCACTCAGCCTTAGATTGTGGAATGCTAATTGAAATTCTGGGCATGATTAGGAGCTTAAGCATTTCCTTACCGACCATAACATTGATGTGTTACTCATCAATGAGACATGGCTGCAAACTGAAGTCCATATCTTTATACCAGTCTACAACATTCACAAGGCAGGCCATCCCAGCCTAGAGGAGGAGCCGCTGCGCTTATTAAGCAAGAAATCTGCTATTCTTTACAAGAGCCAGTGAGAACAGCGAAATTAGAGATGTCCACCATGCTGATTTCATCCAGTAGGAGCGAGTTAATAGTCTCTGCATTATATCTGCCTCCGCATCCTAATTGGTCAACTGTAGACTTCGAAGATCTCTTAAGCAGAAGCTCCCGGTTGCTCCTATTACAGCCGAGGAAGTCTAAGCACATATTGAACACTAAAAAGGCCCCAGGTGAAGATAGACTGGACAACTTTACACTTAAGGCAATGCCGCTAAAAGCTGTGCTATTTCTGGTCATCATTTTTAACTCAGTGCTGAGATTTGGATATGTACCGAAACAGTGGAAGAAGGCGAGAATTTGCATGATTCATAACGCCGGCAAGAGCCCTTACACCTTAGATTCCTACAGGCCAATTAGCTTGCTACCTACTGTAGAAAAGTTGTTTGAACGCTGTTTGCTGACACGGATCCTGGACTTAAAAAATTAAAGCAAATAATTATAGTAGTATAAATTGTAGTAGAATAAATTGTTCTTGGGAAATAAGGTAAACATTTCAAAACAATAATTGCTCCTGCTTGGTGATACGGTTTGCTGTTGTATAGCATAGCTGCGGGGCCAAACATCACGAAGGTGCAGGCGTATGTTTACTGGTGCACTGTGGTTCATGCGAACGGCGGACCTTGAGAACGACTAAAAAATACCGAAAATTGGCGATGTGATAAATCGTCAGACCAAAAAATATATGGAGATATTGAAAAATCATCCAATAAACTAGAAAGGCGCTTTCTAAAACGACGCAGAATGGGAGGAGTTAGGGTGGCGTACCACCGTAATAGATAATTTTAATACACTATACTATATCGCCACTTATTATTTGAGTTGTTTTGTTAATTTTTTATATACAATTTAATTGAAGTTGTTCTAATAGTAACAGAAAAATTAAATATAAATGGAAAAAACATTTAATTTCAACTTCAACAACACAGCCTTCAGCCCCCCAATGGGCCAAAACTTCATGCGTATGCTCTCCAGCATGCAATAGCCTCTGATGATGATCAACTATAATGCTATTTGTCACTGGGTGACATTTTGCATTTTCCAATCGACCACCCACGCGCAATACCCCAGCTTTGTCGATAAACGTGCTTAGATATGCGATTTTTCCATTAGATTTTCCCATTAGCCTCCAACTCTCTGTAGTCAGGCTGCATAGCTGCCCTTTGTACCATACGAATTAGTACATCGGTCCCAGCTTCCACTGTGAGCTTAGACGATGACCATCGATGCGTCTTTGAATTTAGAAAACGATACACGTAAGCGTAAACCCTTTGCGTCGATCCAAATAATTTGACGAATTTGCAGCAAATGGCGTAATATGTGATTCTTGACGTTACGCTCAAAACATTGATTTTACTCTCAAGAACGCTTGGATAAAATTTGAAATATTTTGGTTATCCATAGTCGTCTTTTTTGGCAAGAATGTCGGTCCGCGCTTCCATAATAGAGACCCGTTTAGCTCTCTAGGAAGTGCCCCCTTTGATAAAATATCCGCTGGATTGTGCTCCGTTACCACATGCCTCCAAGCCATGCCATGCGACATCTCCTGGATACTGCTAATACCATTTGCAACAAAAATGTTATAATTTGCGGCGTCATCATTCAACCAGGAAAGAGCTATTGCTGAATCAGACCAACAGAAGAAATCTCCAGAAGAAATCTTCTATTTAAATTTTATTAAACCTTCATTCAGTCCTTGTCCTGAAAATATTCCTATATTTAAATTTGTGCTGACAGTCTTTACGTAAAATTAAAAATCGTACAAAAAACTTCGTTTGTAAATAATTAGCTCGTTCAGTATTCAGACCGCAAACAGTATTGGCCATGTGATTTGTTAGGTGATTCGGAAATTTAATTCGCTTAAACTGAAAGGGCATATCAGTTGGGATCATTAAAATCTTCGGAATGAGAACTTCTTCATCTATAAATTTTCCCTTGATTATCGTCGCATAATTCACATTGGTCAATAGTTTTCTTGTGACCAAACGCGTTCCGTTGCATACTTCTGATTGGTTCGGTTTCAAACATGATGTCCACAGAGCCAACCTTCATTTGTAAATTCTGGGGTGGTAAACCAGGCACAACCACGCAGTTTAAAAATTCAGTTTTATGGTTGGTGGCTTCGTCTTCATTTGTTACACAGCCAATAGATTCAAATGAATGCAGAGTACCAACGATTTAATTGTCAATTACCGAGTTTAAGTAATCTACATCTTTATTCTTGGCCGCCAAAATGATTGCTCACTCAACCATTTTTGTGGTTTGCAATGTTATTCAGAAATATTTTGTTGATAAGAGAAATTGCAAAAAACTGGAGAGAACGAAATCAATCCGCTCTATTCCTCGAAAGAAATACGGCCAATTATCGATAGTAACTAATTGCTTGGAAAAATCTTTAGCAGATGGATATTTCAGCAATGCAACTTTTATGTTTTCTGTAAGACACAGCTTCTGCACATAGCGCCATAGTTTTGATGATTTGAGACAAGGGTTTATTTAATCGGCAGGAGTCGATCTTAGAATAACTGCCAGTGTTTGAGGGAAATCACTCATTGCTATTCCAAAACATTGCCCAGATTTTTCAATGTTCTGTCAAGTGCTTCCAATGCGCAGTTCTAAGCCATTGTGCATTCGTCCCAGATTGTGATTTTATTTGCTACGAAAACTTTGGCTATTGCTGATTAGTTCGTAATGTTATGTGTCGGTTTAATGGAAATTTATACGCTGAATGAGTCGGACGGCATCCTCTTAACAATTTGGCCGCTATTCCAGAAGAAGCAACTGCTACTTCTATGTCGGATCTGGCACGAACAGTGACCTAATTCAATGACATGAGGAATGTCTTTCCAGTTCCACCTCAACTGCCTTCATTAATGTCTCATACAATTCCTTCTGTTGGGGGTAAATTTGTTTGAACTGATTGGTCTAATTCATATTGATCATATTCACGTTCCAATTCTCCATTAAATGCGTCATTCATTCCATGAACTGGCGCTGGCATTCCTAACCTGACTAACAAACAACCCCTCTTGAAGTAGCACATTTCTTCGATCAATAGCAAGGCCTGGTTATACATATGAACATTCACCTCAAGATCGGGATTTTTTGAACAGACACGAATTGCATATAAAATGCCTTTTGACGTCTTATCCTTGTATTTAATCCACAGATCACGTGGATTCGATTGGAAGCATATCGGAATATGACAGCAAATAATGTGATCATCTGACTTGGATGTGAAGAAATAATTCGTTCAGCGATTGTCGTGTTCCAATGAGAACCATATTCAAGCGAATAAAGCTCTTGACATTCAGCACGGAATGTTGGGCACACTATAACACTAACAGTTCGTTAGGATTCAAATGATTTTGGCCCCCCAACATTCACCAGCAAAAGCCCCAAATAGAAGCATTCATTATGCTTCGGATGAACTGTGTAATTACGACTAAGAGCATCATTGGAATGCACTTCCGAATGACCACGAGCCCCATTTTGGATAGAAGTGGCGAATGTCGAACAATCCAAATGTTTTCGATCAGGAAATCGTTTCCTTTTACTTTCGTTTTGATAGTTCGACCGTTATCAGTGGGTGATCGACGCCGATGCAGTGGATAGCCATAGTTGCAAGTGATGGCCTACGCCGTAAATTGTCATGGATAAAGTAAACCAAGGTTTGCATAAAGTGATAGAATTACTACAAATGCTATAGAAAATTTACCAAAGAACACATGCGTTTGAAGAAGGTTAGGAAGTAATAACACAGTATTATAATTTAAAATTAGCTAACCCAAGTCTATAAGCAGTATAATATAACTTATAGAACTTTGCAGAAGTCGTGAATGTCGCACGCGTCAGTAGTGTTTTTTTCTAGTCGTAGAAAGGTCATTGGTGTAACTTTTATGTATAACCTCATTTATGGTAGTATTAACTCACCTTTCTTACTTAGAATGATTAACTTTAGTGTACCATCACGTCCAACTAGAAACTATTCTTCTATTACTTTTCCCTTTTGTAGAGCTACTTATTTGCAACATGATCCATACCGACTTTGCGTGTGCTGCTCCTCCCACCTCTTCTTATGTTATAAAAACTAAATTGTTGGCATCGTTGAATTAATGCACAACTTATTTTCTATAATGGTAACCTGCATTTTTTCTCCTTGTTTAAATAGTCTATGTTATTGTAGGTATTGAATTCTAAATTGAATATTAACTTTAGTTTAATATTGCAATGCTGATTATGTTAGTGCCTGATGATGTTTTATCTGTTGCCAAATATTTAGTATGTAGACATTAGCTTTGGTGTCGCATGATCACCAAAGATATTAGCAATTAAGACCAGCTGAGCCCAGTCTATGTGACTGGGTGAATTTTGATACCACCTGGGCCTGCCCCATGTGAGATCAGTGTATGGTCATTGCGTACCTACCAAGTCGATGTAAAAAAAAAAAAAAAATTCAATGTTATTCTACATGAATACCATAACCATTTGCATGAAATAGTGCGGCATAAATTGTCTATAAAGTGCACAGCGAAAATTTACACATAGAAAAATTGGTTTTTATACCGGAAATTGGCATATAACTTCCAAATAGCAAGCGTTGTCCGCCAGAATTGCAGTTATCTGAAAAGGAAAGGAACACATTCAACGAAGAGAGCCAAAGAAACGATACAAGCAAAGGGATTAACAAGACAGAGTTTGAAATTGTTGCTCTCTCCACTTTTGAACTTACAGGGTCAGTCGTTTTAATATGTCAGTATCGTGATCACCAAAATCTGAGGGGTACGCGCGGAACATGCCAAAAAGGAGAATAGGTGAAACTTCGCCGGACTCAACTGTTTCGGAGATACAAGAAACGAAAAATTACTTTAATCGTCACTTAGAATCGATATCCAGTGTCATGGAAACAAAAGAAGATATGTCTGGACTAAGAACTCAGATGACAAAACAGTTGGATGCCCTACAAAAGGAAAACAGCGAACTAAAAATGGAAATAGAAAGACTTAAAGAAGAGAAAGGACTTGAGCGTAGAGAACTAAGGAATGAAGTAGACCAGAACAAGGAAAAAAATCTTGTGATACGTGGAGTAGTTAAGCAGGATTCTCCAGCGGTGAAAAGGATGTGAAGTGAGAAAGTCAAATTGCCCGATATTGAGATACTGGAGTATCGAATAACTAATGAGAAGAACGGAAAAATTAACGTTATGGCAACCTTTGATACTAAGGACACAGCACTCAACATTTTGAAAAGTTCGAAGGTGCTAGCTGGCACACGAATTAAGTGAAAAGAGACAATTATACAAAAATATATTGCTGCTCTTGAAAAAGAAAATTCTTGCCATTAACCAACAACACTAGATATTTGTCAGAAGAAATCGATTATGTATTGGGCAGAAATGGTTCAGGTTTAACGATAAGAATTTGCTCATGTGCGGAGAGAAAAATGCAACGGCGTTAATTAAAGAAATATACGGTGACAGGGCTGACTCCATAAATATAAATTACGATTACCTACTAACTAGTTATAAGTGAAAAAACTAGATCCCATAAACAAAATCAGTAATACCAATATTAATAGACTAAACCGTTTATCTAACATTTATTAAACGCAGAGTTACGCAAAATTAAAAATAATAACATACAATGTGCACGGACTAAAAAACAAGTACCTATATCAGGACTTTTTTTAAATACATTAGACGTTTCGACATATTTGCATTAATATAGACACATATTGGTCAATGTCATATTGTCATATTGAACAGTACCAGACTTTATTCGATAATTTTGACACACACGGGCAACCACCATCGTGCAGCAGTCGATTTGGAAGAGCAATAGGGGGAATAGTTCTTGGCGTCAAAAAAGATCTGGTAAAGTTAGGAGTACAATATGATTGGGATACCTGCAATGAGTTGACTAGGATCATAATTAAAACCCACGCAATGAAATGCACAATTATACCAAATTATTTGCGAGGCGTTAACGCATTCGTGGCCATTGTACCTGCTTGGGTACAGAAAATCCGTCATTTTCAAATAGGTGTAAAACATAACGGAAAAAAATATTCCATAGTTTACTCTGTACGTTCATCACAAATACTTTTTATAAGAAACGCATATACACAAATGAGCGAAACCGATTTCCCTTTATCAATATTTTGTTTTAGTTTGATACCACTCCGTCAATTATGCGCATTTTGAGTGAGTTGTGTTAAAATTGAAAAACGTTTTTCTTATTTTGCATTGTACTAACAACTTCGTTTGGGAATAATTAGCTCGTTCAGTTCTTGCACTCGCTACGGACGGTTGTGTTTCGCGCATTAGCTCTATTTTTAGACACCGCTGATAGTGGTGTTGAAACCGGTTTGACAAAAAGTCAAAATAAGAGTGTGTTCTGAGAATTTGTGTTATCTGGCCCTTTGAGCAAGACTAAAGCCCTCACCAGCGACCGCTATAGAGGCTACAAAATCTTTTAAAGATGGAAGAAGAGGAAACTTCTCATTCACGGCTTAAACCTACGCTGCTGAAGCACCAGAAGATGAGACAAGTAGCTGGTGCATCACCGGCTGTACTTCGCATTAGACTTTCGGAAGATCTACAGAAAGCCAGCTTAAAGCACTTTGAACTGTATAGTAATATCAGTAATTGCATAGCGACAACTAGTACTACCACTACCAGCACCTTAACTTTT
>JAWNKX010000432.1:0-145246 GCA_035041755.1 Cacoxenus indagator
CCAAACAAACGCAACCTCTCGCTCTGCCACTAAACTAACTGTCAGCTGTTCCATGGCAGCAGGTGATATGCAGCCTCTGCCGTGGAGTGCACAATGCGCTTCACTAGCGACGCCAATCTCCTCGTTCCAACCAACAACAACAACCACAACGCAGACATCAGCTGCTATCTCACTAATTACAACAACCACCACGTCATCTTTCTCAGCTACAATGCCAATTTTCTCCCTCTCTTCGGCAACAACATTAATCAGAAAAAAGACATCAAACACGCAAGTACAAACTCCAACAAATCAAAACCCACAAGAGTCAAAAATAAAACCGCAACCGTAGAAAGCTCTCTCCCAACAACACTTCCGAACAAAATAGCAATAGTAAAAAAAGTAGGAAAAAAACTCAAACACAAACGACAACACAAACAACACTGCAAAAGTACTGGTTGAGCGCGCCTAACACTAATAATAGGTTCGAACTCCTCTCAACAGACGGAACGGCTGAAGACGGCAGTGGTACAGAAGCAAATTCTAATGCGCCAAATCAACCTCGACGACCTACTAAAATTCACAAACCACCACCAATATACGTACAGGACGTAGAACAAATTAATGTACTAAACAAAGCTCTGAAAAACATAATACAACCAAACTACATTTTAAAAACACTTAAAAACAACGAAGTATGCGTACAGACAAATGGCTCGTCGAATTACTCGGCTGTGGTTAAGATGCTCAGGGAAAATAAAACTAAATACTACACCTTTAAGCCGAAAGAGGAGCGGGGATTCAAAACAGTACTTAGGAATATGCACTACGCCACTGACCTTGACGAACTTAAGAACGAGCTATCGGAACTAGGCCACGATGTTATTAATATACACAACGTACAACAAAAACTGACAAAGAAACCACTGCCGCTATTTTTCATTGAACTAAAAGCCAAAGAAAATAATAGAGAAATCTTTAATATTACAACACTCCTATGTACCAAAGTCATATTTGAGCCACCACACCTCAAACGCACGGTAGCTCAGTGCTCAAACTGCCAAAAATATGGTCATACACGAAATTTCTGCACCAAAGACCCGATCTGCGTGAAATGCGCTGGCAAACACAAAACTATTGACTGCAAACTAATAAGTGCAGATCAAATTAAATGCGCTCTTTGTGGCGGCTCACACACAGCCAACTATAAGGGATGTGACGTATACAAACATCTAAAAATTAAAAGATTTCCCTCACTAAAAGAGAAAGACGATAAAAAATATGACCATCAGGTAGTAGAACAGACATCAAACAAAGTCAAAATTGGAATAACGTACGCCCAAACAGCAGCCAGTAACCGTAGAAACCCCACAAATCAGTTACAACCTCAACAAAAAGATGAGGAACACAACAAAAACGAAAGCAACAAAAACGAAACCAACAAAAACGAGAATAGTGAAAACACAGAAAAAAAGACCGAATTTTCAAAAGATTTAGCGGAAATAAAAGATATAATAAAACAACTAGCGCAACAAATGAGTAATATGATGAACATCATAACAGTACTATTGACAAAACTCGACAACAAGAATGGACACTAAAATAAAAATTTTAACTTGGAATGCAAACGGATTAAAAAATCACCTGAATGAATTACAGCTTTTCCTACACAACAACTACATTAACATTGCTTTGATATCGGAAACACACTATACAAGTAGCCAGCACATGAACATAAGTGGATACAAGATGTACCACACAAGCCATCCCGACGGTACAGGACACGGTGGGACTGCTATCATTATCAAACAAAACATTAAACATAACGTACTGCTTACATTCCAAGAAACCTATATCCAGTCGACAAACATACAAATCTTCGACTCATCCGGACCACTAAGAATAACAGCCGTGTACAGCCCACCAAAGCACAATATCTCACAGTCGCAATACCTTGACTTCTTAAAAACTCTCGGACAACGCTTTATAGCTGCAGGCGACTACAATGCGAAGCATACAGACTGGGGTTCCAGAATATCAAACAAGAAAGGTAAAAACCTACAAGGTGCACTGCTGTTAGCAAAAGCTAAACATCTTAGTACCCGCGAACCCACGTATAGGCCGACAGACAAAAATAAAAAGCCAGACCTCATTGACCTTTATATACTCAAAGACATAGACTTAAATAAATTTGTCATAACATCAAGACTGGAACTATCGTCAGACCATACACCTATACTACTCGAACTTAATTCACCTGAAGTGAACACAACCAAGTCCAAACTATGGCACAACAACAAAACTGACTGGGATACCTATCGCGACTACATTAACACAAACTTAAATACAAGCATTCCACTGAGGTCACCCGACAACGTAGAATCAGCTATAGTCCAACTAAACGATACCATTGAGAAGGCAGTATTGCAAGCAACTCCGGACAAGATAATACACCATGCAAAGCGATACACACCCCCTACGCTTCGCAAATTGATATGCAGAAAACCAAAACTGAAAAAAGCATGGACCATTTGCAGATCCCCCGATGCGAAAAATAAATATAATAAGGCAACTAAAGAAATTAAAAAATATCTCCAAAATCAGAAAAATTATGAAATCACGAAGTATTTACAGAGGCTAACTCCGACAAGCTTTACCGACTACACCCTGTTGAAAGCTACAAAAAAACTGACAAATAAAACAATACACCAGGCACCTATAAAAATGGACAATGGATCATGGGCAGTAACGAACCCAGACAAGGCGACAGTTCTAGCGAATTATTATGAAAAAATATTTGCTGATGAAACTATCAACGAAGATGACTGTCATATAAACTCTACAGTAACTTCCCAGCCAACTCGCCTAAAAAAAATATGCACAAATGAAATACTCAAATGTATACAGCACGACATAAAGCCCAAAAAAGCACCCGGGTATAACAAAATTGACGGAAAACTTTTAAGGGAGCTACCACTTCAAGCAGTGGTATACATACGTAATACTTTCAACGAGATAATTAGATTAAATTACTTTCCTAAAGTATGGAAAGTGGCTGAAGTAATTGCACTTCCAAAACCTGGTAAAGACGTATATAATCCAGCATCATATAGACCAATTAGCTTACTTCCAGTGCTGTCAAGAATATTCGAGAAGCTCCTGTGCCAGCGACTGTTACCTATTATAGAACGCAAACATATAATACCTGACCACCAATTTAGCTTTCGACGAAAACACTCGACCATACAACAAATCCATCGTGTGACTCATAAAATTTTAAACGATCTTGACAACAAAAACTTCTGTATAGGAGTTTTTCTAGATGTAGAAAAGGCATTCGACAAAGTTTGGCACAAAGGACTAATCAGCAAATTGCGCAATATATTTCCGGATAACGTACTACAGATATTAGTATACTATATCACAGAAAGACATTTTTTCGTTAAGTACTCAGATGAATATTCCACATTAAGAAAAATCAAAACAGGCGTACCACAAGGAAGTGTACTAGGACCGTTATTATACACTATCTTTTCAGCGGACATACCATCACCAAATGACGACAATGATAGCCACATTTGCTGATGACACTATAATACTTAGCGCACATAGACAATTAAACATAGCAACATCCAAACTACAACAGCATCTGGATACTACCCTAAGGTGGTTTGAAAAGTGGCAAATAAAAGTAAATAATACCAAAACAGTACATGTTATATATACAATTAAAACTAAATTCACACCACCTCGATTGACGGAGCTGAAGTAAAAATTCAAAATGTAGTCAAATACCTAGGATTATATATTGACAACAAACTCAACTGGAAATACCATATACTTAAAAAACGGGATCAAATCAAGCTCAGGATTAGTCAATTATATTGGCTGCTCAAATCAAAGTTAACATTAGAAAACAAAATACTGATCTACAAAGCCATTATAAGACCAATCTGGACGTACGGAGCACAAGTCTGGGGAACGGCCAAAAAATCAAATACAGACATAATACAAAGACATAATACCAAGGCTGGGTGTTATATAAATAACAATGATCTGCATCGTGATCTTAATATTCCAACAGTAACAGAGGAGATTACAAAAATAAGTCGTATCTACCAGACCAAGCTTACCCAATACCCAAATGTTGGTGTCAACCTACTACCAATACAGGAACTACAATGCAGACGCAGGTTACAGAGGACAAGGCCAGTGGATCTGGTTGAATAAATTCGAAGCTATATATATATATATCTCAATACCTCTTTCTTTTTTTTTTGTTTTTGTTTAATGTGTTTATTTTTGTATTTTATATTATTGCATATATGTTTATTTTACTTTATTTTGCTCTATAATTGTATTAATTTAATTTAAATGTATATTATTTTTGTTACTATTTAGATTTTTTTCCCCTACATCCTTACAAAAATGAAAAACTTTTGTGATCTCCTCACATAAATTAGTTACAACCCTAAAATAACGTTTACACCAAGTACTAATAGTCTTAATAAAAAATAAAGACATATGTACACGACATATGGGAAATATAAAAAAAAAAAAAGATATTCTATAGCTTTTACAGGTAGTTCTCTCAGGAGTTTCCCATTTATTTTGTCATATCCAGGGAACTTTTTTTCCTTTATGTCATTATTAATGCATTTTCTTATTTCTCCTATGGTGGTTTTTTCATATTTTATATGTTCTGAAGTAGTAGTAGTAGTAGCTTTCCATAAGGAGTAGTCCGTTTGACTCGTGGGTGTTAAGCTCTTGAGATATGATGTTAATTGTTTGTTTTTTAATACCTGAATCATTTTTTTAAATTCTTTAGTTGCCTTGTTGTGCTGTCTTTTTGTGTCAGGAGATCTTGTGGTTGACCAGGTTTTCCGTAGTTTACATTTTTTATTTATTTATTTATTTTTTTTTTTACATCGACTTAGTAGGTACGCAATGACCACACACTGATCTCACATGGGGCAGGCCCAGGTGGCATCAAAATTCACCCAGTCACATGGACTGGGCTCAGCTGGTCTTAATTGCTAATATCTTTGGTGATCATGCGATACCAAAGCTAATGTCTACGTACTAAATATTTGGCTACAGATAAAAACATCATCAGCCATTAAAATAATCAGCATGCAAGATTAAAGTAAAGCTAATATTAAATTTAGAATTCAATACCTACAATAACATAGACTATTTAAACAAGGAGGAAAAATTGAGGTTAACAGTATAGAAAATAAGTTATGCATTAATTCAATGATGCCAACAATTTAGTTTTTATAACATAAGAAGAGGTGGGAGGAGCAGCACACGCAAAGTGGGTATTAAAAGATTTGCATAAGACATAGAATGGATCATGTTGCAAATAAGAAGCTCTACAAAAGGGAAGAATAATAGGAGAATAGTTTCTAGTTGGACGTGCGGGTACACTAAAGTTAATCATTCTAAGTAAGAAAGGTGAGTTAATACTACCATAAATGAGGTTATACATAAAAGTTACACCAATGACCGTTCTACGACTAGACAAGGTAGGGAGGTTGATCAATTTGAGACGACACCGATAAGATGGTAGGCAAGCATTAGGATCCCAGTGCAAGTTTTTGAGAGCATTAGTCGTCGTAGTTGAGGTTGTGTGTAGAATGTCCAATTTTGCTGCTTCTTTTTTGGTGTCAATTGTATGACTGCTTTCATAATGGTGTCATTCAGGAATACTTTAGCTGACTCGATGTCCTCATATGATTTAAGAGGGATGTCGGTCATTAAGTTAATGTCAATGTATTCCTTATAAGTATGCCAGTTAGTTCTGTTGTTGTACAGAAGTCTGTTTGCATGTGTAGGAGTGACGTGCGAGTCATATATTAATTCTATAGGGTTGTGGTCTGACGAAAGTTCGAATCGTGATAAGATTTTACATTTCCGAATGTCCAGGTTCCTTGTGATGAAAAAATCTATCAAGTCAAGTGTTTTATTAGGAGGAGATTTTCGCCCTTTTTGTTCGTTAGATGTGTGTGTTCGTTAGTGTGTTTCGCGTTGTAAGCCGGTGAGGCTGCAATGAAGCGTTGTCCAAAAGAGTTGAGGAAATTCTTATATTCTGTGTCTGTAATATTACGCTTTGATGGGCTATATTGTGAAAGGTCCTACGAGATCATTAATTTGAATGTTCGTCGCTTGTATGTAGTTATGCTGATAAGGCTCATGCTCGTCGTGCTTTATGCACTATTTAATAATTTTGGCTGTTCCACCGTGCGTTGTGCCATCGGGGTGGTTTGTGGTATACACTTTGTCCCCTCTAACTTGTGTGAAGTGTTTGTTTGTGCAATGTCTCTCCGAGATTAGGGCTATATCAATGCTGTTGTCATTAAGAAGTATTTGTAGTTCGTCAATATGGTTTTTCAGTCCGTTTGCATTCCAAGTTATGATCCTTAATTTAGTTTCTATTTTGTTTGTCCATCTTCGATATGAGAATTGTTATGACGTTTATCATATTTGTGACTTGTTGAAACAATTGTTTCATCAGGTCTTTCATCTCAGTAATATCAGTTTTTATGTCAATGGGTCTACTTATGTATTCATTGGTTGGATTCGTGAGTTGTTCCTTCCTATTCTTTTCGCCATTATTGTTGTCATTCTTATCCTTAGCTACTTGAGCGTCCGATAAACCGGTCTTAATTTTGTTTAAGTTTTGAGTCTCGATTGGAGCTGCTGCTACTGTCTCAGCCGGAACTTGGTGGCCAGTTTCTCTAAGAGCTGGGGGATCGAAAATGATTTTCGTGCAGAGCAGTGTGGTTATGTTATAAATATATTTGTTGTTTTTATTGTTTTTCAATTCAATGAAGAATAATGGAAGCGGTTTGTTCGTGACTTATTGTTGTGCATTATGGATGTTTATGACTTCATGCCCTAGGTCGAGAAGTTCATTTTTTATTTCGTTAATGTCAGTGGCGTGGTGCATATTCCTGAGCACTACTTTAAATCCACGATCTTCCTTCGGTTTGAACGTGTAGTATTTCGTTCTGTGCTCTTGCAGCATCTTAATAACTGTGGAGTAACTGTTAGAATCTTTTGTTTCTATACGCACCTCATTATTCTGCAGCGTTTTTAAAATGTAATTATGTTTAATTACATTTTTTAGAGCTTTGCTAAGAACGCTAATTTGTTCGACGTCCTGAACATAGATTGGTGGTGGCTTAACTGATTGGAAATTTTTTTGTGCTGGCAAATTTGTTGCATGGGAAACACTTTTCGCACCATTGTTCGCTTGATTCTCATCGTCTTGAGAGAGGAGAGCGAACCTGTTGGTTGTGATTGGTGCGCTTAGCCAGTATTGTTGCAGTATTCTTTGCGTTCCGTTACATTGTTTATTTCGCTTGTTTTTGCTTGTGTAGTTTTGTTCAGCACTGTTATTGGGAGATGGTTTGCTCCTATTTTTAGGTTGGACTCTTGAGTGTTGGCGTTGTTTGTGTTTTGTGTATGGTACTGCTTACTTGATGTTGTTGTTGTTTTACTTACTGTGGATATAGAGGGAACAGATGATACAGCTGATCGTGTTGCCATGGTGGTTGTTATAGTTGTTGTTGCTGTTGTTGTGAACACTCCAACAGAAGCCAGAGCGAGCGTTGTTGTAGTAGTTGATGTACTTGTTGTTGGTGGAAATTAGGAGAGCGGCGTCGTTGGTGAAGCACATTGTGCACTCCACGGCAGAGGCTGCATTATACCTGTGGCCCTAGAGCTCCTGATAGTTAGTTGTGCGGTCGAGCGAGAGGTTGCATTTGTTTGTATTGATGATGCGTTTTCACTTTGTGGGTGTGAACTTTTGCTGTATTGTGGGAGAGTATGAACGCACTCTCTCTAAATTAGAGGGAAGTGAAGCTTGGTTAGATTCTCTGTAGTTGTTGTTGATGATGCAGTTGTTTGAAGTGTTGGTTGATGAGATAAGGTATGTGTTGTTGTTTTTTGTGTTAACATCTGTTTGAACGTGGGGTACGCTCATGCTGCTCTTTGCTGGCTGATTTTGATTTTGCATGCTTCGCGCAGTCGTGGGACTGCGTTCAACAGGCATTTCTGAGTGCAGAACAGCCTTGACTCTTTGTTTTAGTAGTTGTTGTTTTACATTTCGTTTAGTTAAATTTGGAGTGTGAGAGTAGATGACAAATCGACTTAAAACTTCGAATTCAGTTGACCGAATGACCCTAGTTATATGATTAAATAAATTGCTTATGTAAGCAAAAACAACTTTGAACGAAAATTCAAGATTCCACTTTAATGCACAACGTCACCCCTCACAGCACTACTGGAACATCTCCTTCAGAGTTAATGTTCAATCGTATTATTCGCGACAAAATTCCGAATGTTCAAGACGTAGTGGGGGAGTTCACGGATTTGGTCCAGAAAGATAATGACTGCATTCGGAAGCATAAACCTAAAGTAAATGCCGATAAAAAGAGAGTGGCAAAGGAGGTATATATCCGGGTTGGTGATCAAGTACTAATGAAGAATTTAGTCCTCCCTAACAAGCTAACACCGAATTACGATATCACGAGTTATGAAGTTTTAGAGCGAGAGGGGAATATTGTAAAAGTGTCATGGGGAGGTAGAAAACTACTGAGGGGTGTAAGTCATCTTAAAAAAACTCCAGCTGCCTGCACCACGTCGGATGTCACGGTTTCTGCATCTAATTCAATGGACTTGGAAAGGTGAGATCAACGCCATTCAGTCGAGCCAACCGCGCAAAGTGGCGCATCGTCCGACACTTTGTTGAAACTCAAGCTGATAAAAAAGGGAGTGATGTGGGAACTGGTGCGGGGCGTAATTGAAGGCGACTCGCTCTCTGACGCTAAAAGATACGAAGATAAGTAGTTGGTGTCAAACGCTCAGCGAGTAAAGTAGCAACAGACCATTGGGTTTTGTATAATTGTAATAAACCAATAAAGTTATTAAAGGTTATAACGTTTAACAAATAAAGATTATCAATTGGCTTGTTACAGACTCTCTATACAATTCACTCTCCAATAGATTTTTTTTTGTACATATTATGTATTTATTTACACTTTTTACAGTCTTTTTTTAAACTAGTGAACTACTACATATTTTAATGACACCTTAAACTAATTATATGTAAAAACCAAACAAAAAACTAATGAGTATACAAAAGTAGTAAATTAAAAAATTAACATCATTGTTAAAATGCATTTAAATTTACATTTTAACTTAAAAATATATGTCAAGCTAGGGCTCTGTCTGGAAGATCATCTGGAAGGCATCGTTTTAATCTTCTTATCCTAGCTCTTAGCCTTTCTCCCGTAAGACACCTGGCTAGTGCGTTCGGGTGAGAACTAAGCCGTTCCAAATATTTTTGGATTGTATTTGAAGAACGTCACCGACTTTAGGGACCCCTAAATCCCTTTCAATATCCCATGTACGCATATACCATGGAGCATTACAAATTCTCCTTAATATTTTACTTTGAACCATTCGTATTTTGTTTAGGTGGGTTTTGGCCGCAATTCCGTACACCTGCATCGCATAATTCAAGATCGGACTCAATATAATTTTGTAAATAGCTACTTTGTTGGATAGAGAAAGCTTGTATTTGGAGGAAAATTCAAATAGGAGATACCCACTGTTGAAGGTGTACCACAATAGTTCTAACACTTATCTCTGAAGAACATTGAGTTCTCGTTCTTCTCTAACACTAAAACAAACAGTTGAAGTAAGACGTGTAGAAAAGGGTCGTGATCAAGCAGTAAATAAAATTTATAAAATACAGTCCACCGTTCAAAGATTGATCAAAACAAATAGGTTGGTAACTAAACACCCACAAGCACATTCCTATCCTAGATACTACAGTAAATAGATTCAAGATACAGCTTCTTTTAATGAATATCCCAAACAAATCCCAAAGAGGCCATTTTAATAAACTAATTTGCGATAACCAATTCAAAAGCATAAATATAAGAGAGTATCTAAGAATAGGAAATTAGAATTACACTTAGTCAAACCTAACAGCCATACCGGTAATGCAGCCATTGAAAGATTACATTATACAATTTGCGAAAAAATAAGAACACTAACAATTTTTTTGTTGTTGTTCTTTTTCCTTTATATTTAATTTTTCTGTTATTATTAGAACAACTTCAATTAAATTGTATATACAAAAATTAACAAAACAACTTAAATAATAAGTGGGGATATATTATTGTGTATTAAAGAGATCTATTACGGTGGTCGGCAGGGTGCGATCTTCTCACCACCCTAACTAACCGACCGTCTCGCACCCTAACTAACTCCCGTTCTGCGTCGTTTTAGAAGGCGCCTTGCTAGTTTATTTGGATGATTTTTTAACCTCTCTATATATTTTTTGGCCTGACGATTTATCACATCGCCAATTTTCGTTATTTTTAAGTCGTTTTCTAGGTCCGCCGTTCGCATGAACCAAGGGGCACCAGTAAGCATTCTCAATGTCTTGGCCTGCAGTACTCTCACCTTCGTGATGTTTGACCTCGCTACTATGCCATACACCTGTAAACCGTATCGCCAAGCAGGAGCAATTATGGTTTTGTAAATGTTCAACTTATTTCCCAAGGACAATTTATTCCTGCTAGTTAAAAGCCAATGCAATTTACCAATCCCCTGTCTTAAGGATTTCGTTATACTTGAAATATGCGTCTTGAAAGTTAGCCGCCTATCCAAATACACACCCATGTATTTGTAACCTGAATGGTGTTCCAGAAGCTGGTTTCCAATGAAAACTCCCGGACAGACATCAGGCCGTAAGGTGTACGTCACATTGGCACATTTGTTTTTGTTAATGCAAATGTTCCGACGTCGTGTCCAGTTTTCAAAAATATGCAGATATTGCTGCAGTGAGTCCGTGGCTTCGTAAATGCATTTGTTTCTGACGAGGATGGCCGTATCGTCTGCAAACGTGGCAATGATTAGATCCAGAGGATCCTTCAGTGGTATTTCTGACCCAGTGGGCATGTCGTGCGTGAACAGGGTATGGAGTGTAGGCCCCAAAACGGTACCCTGGAGGACAGCTGCGCAAATCGCCTTGATGCTAGATTCCACTCCATGCAGTACCACTGAGAAGGTCCTATTCTCAAGGTAGCTGCGCACGATTAACCATAGTTGAGGCGGCAAGAGATTCTTGAGCTTACTGAGCAGCCCGTCATGCCAAACTCGGTCGAAAGCCTGCTTTATATCAAGATACGCTGCCACCACGTACTCCTTAGCCTCAAATCCTTCGAGAATAAAATTAACCACCCTATTCAGCTGCTCTGGAGTTCCGTGAGATTTACGAAAGCCAAATTGAAAGGAAGGAACTATTTGCTTTAGCTTTTTTAAATCCAGGATCCGTGTCAGCTCACAGCGTTCAAACAATTTTGCTACAGTGACACTAACAATAGAACAGAAATTGCTTAACATTAAAAATAAAGTAATCAAAGCAATAAAATTCTACAATAATTCTTATCATCCGATCACAGAGGAGAAGCCTATAAATATTTAGATTGGAAATTGTAACAAATCAGAAATATACGCAAAAATGCTACATTCAAAACAAACATACATCACGAAAAGAAATGAGAAATCGAATATTTATTTTAAAAATAAAAATTAATTATAAGTGCAGAATGAATTGTTGTCCCATCTAATTGACATAGAAGCGTTACCAGTGGTAGCGGAAGTTATATAAGCATTACAACAGCCGTCTGTGTCAGTAATTCTGTTATAAAATTCCATTATGAATAATGACAAAATTATTACCAGGGCCTGCTGGACCAGTAAAAAAAGTTTGTAAAGGTGCTTGACGTGGACGTGGACGTTTACAAACGATAAATAATATGCATTAATAAACGAAACCCGCGTAAAAAAGATAACGAAGACAATGTGTGAGTGTGCTTAGCAGTCATGAGCGCATGTAAAATTTCATTCCATCAAAACTAAAGATGTTTCAAAACAAAACGTCGTCACCTCGACTACCTCGCTTCTCTTGCCGAAAAAAATTTGTCTTTGCTGACCAAGTAATATTATGTTCGAATATGCAAACTTATAGCTCAACTTCCTTTAGATTAGCTATTGGATATTAATTTATAATTTATATGAAAGCCTGTGCGAATCGAACAAATATATATGTTAAGAGGGATGGTCAGCTAGTAGTCTATAATAAGTATCGATATCCATACTCGGTCGAGCTATCGGACGGCAACAGCAGAGGGTATTAGTCGTCAGCAGCAGCAGAAGCATTAGTGTGTGGAAAAAGTTGTCGGTTGAAGATGAAGTGAATGTGGCGGTGCGAAATTAATTTAAATACATTCCCACTTAACTTATAATTAACTAAAGTACTTTTAAAAATATCTTACACATAATTAAATGCAATCATTATCAATTCTTACATATATATATGAGCAGTTTCACTTTTGGAAGCATATTATGATTCATAATTGAGGCACATAACTTATATATTTATATAAAATATAAGCGTTGAGTAGGGTACACACACAAACGAAATGAAACTCGCTCTCTCTCTTCGCAAACGCGAACGCTTCAAATTGCGGGCAGTTTTCTTGCGTTTGTTGTTGTTGCTGCTGTTTAGTTTTTCGCTCTCTATACGAGCACAAAGAAGAGCAGAACCAAATAGAAGCAAAAAATACTACAACATACAACAACAACGTTGTAACGGTTTTTGTATTTTCTGTCATTTCACACCACACCACAAGCCGCATAAAGGAAGTTGGTTCCAAAAATAAGTTTCTTAAAGCATAAACCAAAGTGTATTCATTCATATAGAGGTTACATTTCTCCCTTAAAAAAGGAGAGACTTGTCAGGAACGATTAGAATCGGACACTGATTCTGTACATCAACAGAATTGTTGTCTGTTCAACTTATGCAGCGTAACATATTGCTGTTGGTTTGCTTGGGTTTGCAAATGGACGGACGTCGAACTGCCGTAAGAGGGGAAAATATTCAATGATAAGTAAATTGCAAAAACACAAGAAAGACGTAATAAGAACAAAAATCAGGGACACTCTCTTCTTTCTTGGATTTGTGTGATTTGTGCAAATTGTGTGGAGTTTTCTTTAATTTTACACTAGAAACGAAATCGAGCCATGGCTGCCGTGCATTTCGCCTATATTCATTTATATGAACGAAATGAAAATACCAGGCGGCCAGCAAAAAAAGAAGGCATGAAAACAAAGCAAAATCATACAAAAATATTTCCATTGATACACACAATAAGAAACCAATACAATCTTTTACACGCACTATACCTACACAACATACTCAAACAATGGCTCGCTTATTAATTTTCATTTCAACTTCTTGTCGAGTCCAGCCAGTTGTGGCACCAAATAAACCACGTATCAAGGTCGAATGCAGTGAACGTTCACAGGCATTGAACACAAAAGTTTCATAGTGGGCCAACACGAAATTTGTAAATGGAGAGTGCCCACTGCAAAGCGGCGCGGCCGACTCGAAGCTCGAGTGTCGAGCTTATGTTTTGTTGTTGCGTGCGTGTTGTGTGCAGCTGTATTGATGTTGTTATTCAGTATCTATCACTTGGCTATTTGGTGTATTCTTTTCCTATCCTATGCTTGGCAAATAAGAAAAAAAAATACAGGTGGTCTACGCTATTGCTTCTTGTTTCGTTCTTGAATATCACTTGGACATTTGCTGTTTCTTGCTATTTTCTCTGTTTGCCTGGCGACTGTGCAAAATGCCGCCCGTATACTTTAGCTCGTGCCTGTTCAAATTTCGGAAATTAGTCATGAAATATTGAAAATAAGTTGAAATTTTGAACAAATAGCATTTATTTTTATGTGTATAAATTAAACAAGATTGAGTTTTCTATTTTTATTTTATTTTATTACTTTCGTGAGCAGTACAACGGCTTGCTTCCACGAGTATGAGTTTTGAACTCATACAAATTGATTTTTGCTCTGCTTAAATACTATTTTGAACGTCGGCTCAACAAAGTAGTTCATTTTTGTCCTGCCGCGATTTACTAGCTATGAAAGGGTGGGTTTTTCGGTTACTCTTAAATGTGTTACGTCTGGTGACGGTATGTTTTTTATTACGTCTGGCGTTGGTACATTTTTCATTACATCTGCCGTCAGTATTTTAGTTAGACGCCGGTCCTTTGTTCCGGGTTCTTGGTATTTATTTTTTACTGTTTGTATTTCTAGTTGATGATCACTAGAAATACGAGTAGGTAGCAGACTCAGTGTTTTCCCTCGCGGTCGAAAGTGAGCAGGAACGTGCCAGTGATAACCTTTTCCGGATTATCCCCTTCCTTTGCAGTGACCACGTTGCCATTGATGACGATGACACATCGACCATTGTTATAGGTTAGTGGTCGGGTACTTCAGAGCGCAACTTTTCCGGAGTGAAGTTCTTGAGCGCACGTTTCTTTTGGGAGTTGCTTGCAGAAAGTTGATGAAATGGTATGGCTGCAATCTCCGATGGTCAATATCTGCTTTTTGCATTCCGCAATGTTGTCGCTGTGGGCTAGGTTGATTATCTTTTCATTATGAGGAACAGGGAAAACAATGATCCTCTTACATACTATCTTAGGCTTAGGATATTTTATTACAAAGTGCAGTACATCTCTATTTTGCAAAACACACGAGAAGCTTCCATTAAGTCCATTAAACTAATTCCTGTAAAGTGCTCATCAACTAAATTTCTAATGTCATTACTTTCTAATATTGTTGGATTTACTGTGCCAATTTTTGTGAGTGTAATTGATAACGTTAAATTTTCCAGTTCAGTTATTAAAATTCTATTTCGTGCTAATAGCACCTCAGTGTTTATTTGTTATTTTTTGTTTCTTTAATCAAAATGTTTACTCTTTCTGATAATTCGTTAATTCTTTCTTAAACTTTGTTAACTGTTTTGTGTTGTGTTTTGGTCTTGCCTATACTTTACTAATTCGAAGTTGTCAAAATCCGGTGTCGTTTTAGTGGTCAATAAAAATATTATCAGCAAAACCCTTCAAGAATGATGTAAAAAATATTTGAAATAATTTTACCGTAAACTGTCCTTATGGACCACCCTCCCCTTAATGAGGACAGTTGTCACTAAGTCGGCCTCGACACTTTCTACGACACATAGGGGAGTCAACTTGTTTCCAAACCTTTTGTTGGTTTTAACCAACTCCTTTTCTCCGGGACGAAAACCCCTATTTTGTCTTGATTCATTTAATCTATTCAATTGGATCTCCTGAGCCTTCTCAATTTTCCTCCTTATTTCCTCCTGAAGCTCTGGGGGAGCCAAATGAATTATATTTATTGGCCTTTACCGGTGACAGAGTAAACACTCCTGTTATATTATATTGTTGCCTGTAGAATCAGATTGATAGTGTTATCGATATTTCTTTCTAGTTTAAGGCCCCGAGCAATCTCCAGGAGAGTGCCGTGAAATCTTTCAACTGCACATTAGACTTGCTATGCAGCGGCGGAGCATTTGCTACCTGAATGCCGTAGCGATTCGAAAGGAGGGTTGTTATAGTCTCTGAGTTTAATGATGGCTCTTTATCGCAGAAAATAGTTCTTGTATTTGGGTAAAAGTTTAACAGCTGGAGGATTGCTTTTTCAACATCAACTATTGTCCTCGAAGGTATAGGCTAAACAAAGGCAAACTTCGAGAATTTGTCGACACAAATCAAAAAGTGTACCCTGTCTCTTGAGAAAATGTCTATATGCAGCATTTCGCCAGCGTATGATGGTACGGGCGTTTCTCCTAATATTTGTTTTTTTGGGTGCCGATCATATTTTGCCCTCGTACACACCCCGCAGTTCGCTACAACTTCATTGACTACTCTTGTCATCTTGGGAAAAAACTAATCCTGACGGATCTGTTATACGTTTTCCTGTGCCGCTCTGTGGGCCCGGTTATGCTCTGTTGTAGCTATCTCCTTTTGTTCTCCTTTATTTACCACATCGGTGTCGACCACAATGCGTCGAGTCTTTTTCCAAACATTATAAAATTCCTGACATAGTCATGTTGTGCTTCTTCTAATATAATGTGGTTTCGAAAACAGGTTACCTGTTTGTCCGTCTTTTCCATAGTGTATGCAGCATACTATTGCTAACAGATCTCTTTCGTTGGTTGCATTGTGCAACAACCCATCCCCGTTCTCGATATCATTGTGATTGGCTTACTGTCTTGGGACTGTACCGCCCCCAAGCCCTGCGAAGAGGCATCCGTTGTTAGATCGAACGTCTTCTTAAAGTCGGGATATCGAAGCATGACATCTTCTGAGCACAGAATTTTCCTTAGCTCGTAAAAGGCCGAACGTTCCACGTCCCCAAATTTAATTTTTATTTTTTTTGACTGGTGGGCCCTTACCCTACCATTCTCACCCTTTAATAGATTGGTCAGAGTCTTCGCAATTGAGGCGAAGTCTTTTACGAAGCCCCTATAATAGCTTGCCAGACCTAAAAATGACTTTACTTCGAACAATGTGGAGGGCTCAACGAACTCCTGAATGGCCTTCACCTTTTCCGGGCTCGTTGATATGCAGCCCTTTGAATAAACCCGAGATATTCAACGTCCTCCTTGAAAAAGCGAGATTTTTCACGTGATACCCTCATGTTAGCATCATAGAGACTCCTCAAGACCCAGTGAATGTGTTTGACACGGTCATTCTCTGTTTCAGAGAATATTATGACGTCATCGACGTAAACGTAACAGGTCCTCCCAGTTTGCTCCCGAAGCACATCATCTATGATCCTCTGGAAATGGGGCATTTTTTAATCCAAACGGGAGTCGGCAGAATTCATATTTTCCCCCAATAATGGAGAAAGCCGTCTTTTCACGGTCGCGTTCTGCTAACGCAATTTGGTGATAGCCTGACTTCAGAGCAAGCGTTGTAAAGTATTTAGATTTTCCAAGGTTCGACAAAATCATTGAAATGTTTTGAATCGGGTATTTATCACTGAAGTATTGTAAGGTAGTAGTTCATTAGGATCCGCAAAGACTTTAATTCGTCTTTAGAGCATTCTTAAAAACTCAGCTTTTATGTGCTGCCGCACTTCAATTTCTTCTATTTGTGTGAAATTCGCATTTGCACACTTTAAAAACTGAATTGGTTCCGACACATTGCCGTGAACAATTATTTTTGACTTGAGAACAATTTTCGCACTGACCCGTTAGCAGATCGAGACCAATTATTCCATCAAACGTCGCAATATTTTGCAAAATGAAGAAAGTACTGGCCACCCCAAACAAATGAACAAACATTTTTTTCTACATTATTAACGCCATGTGTGGATTTTACCACAAAAGGTTTTTCTACTTTTACTTAATATTCTAACTCCACAAGGGGTTTAATATAACTATTTTAATGCCCCCGTATCTATCAAAAGTTTTATTTTTTTCCCTGCAATTGACCGCTCTATGAACGGTAGCAAGGAACGTCTCAGCCATTTCTCTTTAGTTCTCCTCTCGATACTTTTGAGGAGAAGTTTCTGGTGTCAAGTAGTTTATTCTCTGGAACTTGTGACCCGTCCGTTTCTCGGACTCATTTGGCCTTTTAAAACCTTGCCCCTAATAACGATTCATAGATGACAGTATTCCTATGTCCCGAGTTCTGAGGGCTATATTGCGTTCTTTGACGCATTTGTAAAGAACCTGGAACCACATCCAACGGCTCGTCTAGCTCCTTCTGAATTCTATCGGGCTTCTGCTCGCGCCTTCTAAAGTAAGGGTTTTTCCTTTGCTGATTGTACTGGGGATTGTGATTGCTACTCTGTTGGTTCCTTTCACTATTCTTCCCTTTACCCTGCTGATTTTGTTCTATCCATTGCTCTTCTAAGTTCCTTGTGTAATTTGCAGCGAACCGGTATAACTTATTGCTTGACTCCACTTCTTGGGCCAAAGGATGTCATTTAGTGCCCTTCTCGCACCTAAGATGAACACATGCAACGCGTCCATCGTATATTTTTTGTTCAACGCTAACGCCACTAATTTGTCATGAGCCACTATAGTTTGTTGGTCAGCAGAGTTAGCTTTTTCTCGACCTCCTCGTAAACCTCTACAATTGTCATGTTGCCCTGTCGCAGGGTTGACATTTCCTGCTCTATTAAATGGATTGGCCGTTTGTCGGCGTAAGTGAAGTCGAGGCGGGGAATTATTGCCTTGTAATTCAGTGGGGTATTAAAAGACGACAAGACCGAGTCTGCCAAGCCCGTTACTTCTTTCCTAATTATCGAAATAATGGTAATGTTTGGAACTACCTTCTTATATTTCGAATAATCTATAGGCGGTGTGCTCTGCTTGTATCCAAGACACATAAGACTCCTGTTTCCCTTCGTATTACGGGAAAGACTTTATTATGTCTAATGACTCGTCGCATTTGATACCCTCAACTAACTCCGTGTTTTCGTACACTTCTATTTGAGATGGATTAGCTGCTATATTCCCTATACGCTGGTTTATCTCTCTAATTTGGTGATCAAATATCTGTTTTTGAGTCGAAATAGCACACCTCACGGCAGCCTCAATTAACTGTCGAACCTGGGCTGCGTCCATTTTTTCTTGGCTCCGCCACCAACCTCTGTCACTACTTTGGTTATAGTCACTCTGTCTATCCACTTCGATATGGTTAAATGTCTCAGCTAGATCTTCTAACTCACGTTCCCCTTTTATTCAGTTTAAGTCCTTTGTTCAACTTCACTCGATTTTTGGCACTAGTTACAACTTTTCAATCTTACTTTTAAGTAGGGACTTATAAAATGGACAGTGTTAAAATTTATCTTAACATAAAGTGAGCATTTTACTTACATGTTTTCTTAGATTATAATTTAGCCGGGTTGATCCTGCGTGGTTGTCCTTCGTCGATGTTGACGGTGTTGGTGTTTTTTTGACACTGCTTTTTTTTTTTTGATTTTAACACTTGCCCCACGTTGGGCGCCAATGAAACAAGATTGAGTTTTCTATTTTGTTTTTATTTTATTACTTTCGTGAGCAACACAACGGCTTGCTTCCACGAGTCTAAGTTTGGAACTCATACAAATTGATTTTTCTCTGCTTAAATACTATTTTGAACGTCGGCTAAACAAAGTAATTCATTTTTGTTGTGCCGCGATTTACTAGCTGTGAAAGGGTGGGTTTTTCGGTTAGTCTTAAATGTGTTACGTCTGGCGTCGGTATGTTTTTATTACATCTGGCGTCAGTATTTTCCTTAGACGCCGGTCCTTTTTTTTGGGTTCTTGATATTTATTTTTTACTGTTTGTATTTCTTGTTGATGATCACTAAAAATACAAGTAGTTAGCAGACTCAGTGTTTTCCCATAGGCTGAGCATACTATTGCTGTGGTCGACACGATAGCTTTGTTGTCGTCTTATGCCATCCTATTAACTTATATATATACTTATGCCTTAATTCCACGTACTGGACGTGGATCCAGCTCGAAGTAACGATGTTTGTTTGGTGAACTGTATGTTAATAATAATAATAATAATAATATGATGCAATTACTCGTGGTTGTGGTGAGGCTGCTGACTTTAAATAGTTGGTGGGCGTTGGTGGGTGGGAGGACGAGTCGTCGAGCGTTCGGTGTTTGTACATACACTCGATTTTCGTTTACAGAATATTTTTATTTAATAGAGAAATTTAGTTTCCTGTTGGTTTATTTTAATGAAATCTATGACAATGACAGCTCATAGCGCGGGTTGATCGATTAAATTTTGCGCCTAGCGCATGCTTACATTCAGACCGCTTGAACAGAACTGACAGCCTGGTTTCTGAAGATCTCTCAGGCAGTCGATCAAGACGCAGGGCCAATGTGCCGTAGGAACTTTTCGCCGCGCTGCACTCACCACTGTAGCTGTCCACTCCTTGCCATTCTTTTTGTTTGGGCACTCTGTGGAGTGTTCCGTAGGAACTCTTCTCCGCAGAAGGCGTCCGCTTCTATTCTGTCTCACACTGTCAGACTGCGGCTGCAGGTTCTTTCAGCAGTTCTCTTAATCAGTGAGAGTGCAGGCGAAAGTTTTGTAAGACCTATCACTCTCAAAGGAAACCGTCCGTTCCCACTCATTTGTGAGTGCAGCGGTGGGCTTCGTTTGAGCTTACGTCTATTCAGGGCTGGGCGGTTCGTGAACTATCCTTTTGCACAGAAATGGTGAGATTTAAGAAGGCGCTCCGACTAGGGTCGCAAGCATGACATTGCTGACCGGAGGTTCGAAGGAATCTCTGCCCTTAATTCATCGGGCCTCGTTGCTAGCAAATCAGTGCCAAAGCTTCTTAGCCACTGCCATTGTTCTAATACAAGATAAACACGGAAGCTTAAGATAAGGTATATGTGTGTTAGATTCAGGAAGTCAGCTGAATTTTATCACGTCAAGGCTAGCAATGAAACTAAAGTTTACGGTTGACAAGGACGAGTTTACTGTTTGCGGCATTGGTAATGCTAATTCGAAAATTTTGGAGCAGGTTGATACGAAGGTTCAGTCACGTTCGACAACTTTCATTTCGATAGTTCACTTTTGTGTGTTGCCCGAAATTACTCGTTACGAACCGAATGTTAGGTTTGATGAAAGACAGTTCCAGATACCTAAAGAGGTCCAGAGTGCAGAGTCCTAAGTTTTATAGCAAGGAGAAAATCGACATGTTGTTAAGAGCTGACTTTTTTTTCAAATTAATAGTCTTGCAAAAATCTTTGCTTTGTCCTCTAAAGATTGATACGGAAAATGAGTTGGTTCACACTCTAGGTGAACAATTATACGAAAATAAGTTTATGGAGACTATCAAACGCACGTTATCTGGGAGATAACTGCCGGTCGGGCAGTTGGGAGATTCCTATCAAACAGCTCTTAGGAGATTTCTGAATTTGGAAAAAAGGCTAAACAAAAACACCGCGCTTAAGAAACAGTACGTGGGAATTATGCACAGCTTGATTATGTAAAGGTGTTAGAACCTCAGCGCGTGAACGAAATAAAATATTCTATTCCGCATCACCCGGTGATTCGGCCAGATAATCTCACGACCAAATTAAAAGTGGTGTTTGATGAGTCCTGCAAGTCGAGCAACGGTCTTTCATTAAATGATTTGCTGCTTGTAGGACCTACTTGACAACCAATTCTATTTGAGATATTAGTATAATTTCGTTTTTATAAATACGCACTTACTGCCGATACAACTAAGATGTATAGACAAGGAGATTGTAATTACCAAGGGATTCTGTGGGGAGCTAGATCGTCTGACCCAGTACATGTCCTGCTTTTGAGAACTGTCACGTATGGCACGAGCTCAGCAACTTAATTAGCAGTGCGTTGTTTGTGCCATTAGGCAGAATTATTTGAAGATGAGTAGCCGCCAGTAAGCAAGGCACTGAAGGAAAATTATTACATTGATGATTTGTTAGCAGGGGCAGATTCGTTGGAGCATCTTTATGAGTTAAATGCTCAATTGACTGCGCTCTTAGACAAGGGAAGGTTTGAGCTTCATAAATGGCGTGCCAGTTGCTCGTGTGTATTAGGTGAATTAGGCGAATTTGAGAACTTAACTATAAATGTACCAGAATGATCGAAGACGTTAGGAATCAACTGGGATTCCAGGAAGGACGTCTTCCGTTTTTCGCTTGTTCGAGTCATAACGAAGCGATTGATATTATCAGAGTTGTCGCAGCTGTTCGACCCTCTAGGATGGCTAAGCCGGTTAATAGTAATGGGCAAGATTTTCATGCAGCAGCTGTGGTTGTTGAAAAGCGATTGGGATAAGGAGTTGCTCCCAAATCTGCAATTTCAATGGGGAAAGTTCCGTGACGAGCTCACGCGAGTTAAGGAGTGTATTGTGCTTAGAGCGGTTGTCCACTTGGTGAGATTTTACATATCGAGCTTTTCGGTGCCGTCATTGAGGGCGTATTCTGGCGTGGTATATGGTAGGGCAATTGACAACTCAGGGGTAATGCACACGAACCTTATTGCCGCCAAGTCGTAAGTGACCCCCGTGAAAGTCACCTAGGCTAGAGTTGAAATGCCGCCAATTAGTCGACAAGATCCAGGTATGTTTGCCGATGCCAATCGATCAACGGAGATATTTTACGGAGTCCACCATAGTGTTGAATTGGTTATCTTCACATGCCAGCCGGTGGATAACATATGTTGCCAATCGTGTTGCAAAAATTCAAGAGTTGTCCGAGATAAACGAGTGGTTCAAAGTGTCAATTAAGCTCAATCCAGCTGACATAGTGTCGCGTGGCATGTACCTTTCAGAGTTGAAGAATTGTAACTTGTGGTGGAAAGGACCCGACTTTCTCGGTCTGCCGGTAAGTGAGTGGCCTGATGGCACCTGGCGCTCAACTACCGAGCAACTACCTGAGCAGCGTAAGTCAACGTTTGCGTTTGTTGGATCAATCGTCAGTGGGTGTGTGGACGTAATTAGTCATTGCAAGTTTGCAAATTCATTTCTTAAATTAAACCGAATTTTTGGGTATATCTATCGATGGCGCACGTGGCGCGAAGGGCAAGCTGACTCCAGGTCTAAAGCACTGACGAGTTGCAAAATGAGAGGCGGTTTGGAGTACCTAATGTTTAATATACAGGGAGTATATTAAATACAAGAAATTCAAGATTAGGAAAAGGGAAGAGCAGTCAGATCTTTGCGGGTACAAAGTCTTTCTCCTTTTCGGGCGAACGAGTTCCCATTGTGCGAGTCGGTGGGAAATTGTCGCAGGCAAGTGTACCGTTTTCAATACAGCATCCAATTTTATTGCCTGGGAATCATGTTATAGTCAAACCCATGGTCTGGAGACTTACCCTCAGCTCGAATCAGTGCAGGAGTGCACCAGTTCATTCGTTCTGGAGTGGACTTCACTTGACCGATTATGATGCACTTCAACCAGCGTGGTCGTCGGCCTGTGCAGGCCTACTTCTGCATTTTTGTGTGCTTCGTCACGAAGGTTAGCTACTTGGAGCTAGTCTCAGACCTCAGCACAGCCGCCTTCTTCGCTGTATTGAAGCGATTTTATACCAGACGAGGGCTGTCGACCGACATATATTGTGACAATGCAACGAATTTCGACGGTGCGTCCCGGGAATTGAAGGCTGCTGCTGAGCAGTTATTCGCTGAGACGTCCAAAAATGCGATCATCGACCAGTGAAGCAGTCGGGGTGAAAATATCCGTTTTATTCGTTCGCCGCACTTCGGCGGGCTTTAGGAAAGCACTGTAAAGGTAGAACAGCGTTGAATTATGAGGAGATGGTGATAGCAACTGCTTAAGCAGAGGCCATAATTAACTCCAGACCATTGTGTCCTTTGTCTCAATATGCCAACGGTTTTGAAGCATTGATGCCAGGTCACTTTTTGGTGTGCCGCCCTTTGAATCCGTTGGCGAAACCATTTAATGATGCCGACGCCAAGCTATTGTTAGTGAAACGATGGATACGCATTCTGGTGGTCCACAATGTATTTTGACAGCGATGGTCAAAAAATATATGACGTTAGTTCATGTACGCGCCAAGTGGCCAACGCCTCAGCCGAGAATAGAGGAAGGAGATTTGGTCTTGGTAGCGGAGGACAATGTGCACCCTGGAAGATGGCGTCTCAGCAGGGTTGTTGAAGCTCATCCTGGATCTGATGGACGCACCCGGGTCGTTACGGTTCGTATTGCTTCGTGAGTCGGAAATCGCAATGTGCACAAATTGTGCCCACTTCCCTTCGAACCATAGGTAGAGATAGTTTTGGAAGAAGCTCCCAAGGCGAGGAGCTTGTTGCGGCCGTACGCCATAGGCGGTGCAGAGCTTTTAGGCTCAATTTGTCTATCGTTGCTCTTAAAGTAAATTTCTATATGGGCTTTGTTCTTAGATTCCCTTATATCCCTCTATCAATTAAACATAATAAAGGTCTTTACGAAACGTTATAATAAAATTTACAAAGTTATAAAATTAAACGCTACATTTCGTGTACGACCAATTACGCTTTCTTACATCGCAGACTATTCATATCAGCTGTGGTCCTCTACACAAATATAAACAAACAATTTGCGTTGCGCCGTAAAGTAATAGACAGGGAGGGGGAAAGTGGATGAGTGGGGTACCCGCTGTATTGTTTGTTGGGTCAGCAAGCCGAGCTTTGACTACCGTTGTGACTGCACCTCTGTATGACTCTAACTCCTTCGCACCTGAATGCAGAGGTGCAGTCATAGCAGTGGTCAAAGCTCTTTTTATGCTTTAACCCAAAGAGTATTAATTCATATAGAGTTCGCATTTCTCTCACGAGCTTTTGGAGCTTTTTCCAAATCTTAAGAAGACATTGGCTTATGTAATTTGTCTGCTATTAACATCGAAGTAGCAGCGCAAGTCGCTGTGTAGCAAACTCATTGTGCTAACTACTGAACTGAAGTAATCAGGCAAACAGAAATTTTAGAAGGTGGGTGCCTGTTGTGAAATCGAAGCAAGCGCTGTTTCCCCTTCTTGATGTGTCTTCCTACATTTTGTGTCCTTGGCGCGAATTAGCATGAAAAGGAATTTCTGTATATTACCTTTGTTTTGTTTGTTTTGATTGCCGTCACCCATTTTTATTTTGATTGTATTGATATTGTTGTGGGAATGATATGATAGCGAAAAAGGAACATGTATAGATTTGGCGCGATTTTTTTATGAATGACGAACATGATAATTTTTGAGACTGACTTGACCCCTTTGAAATTATCGTTCTTTATTTTATTCATCAATATGCTTTTCTTTACCCTTATTATACATTCAGTTGTCAAGAATAGATGTAAACAACAAATTTTTATGATGGCGTTCTTTTTTTTATTATACAAAAACATTGTATTGCAGCTCAAAGTAACCAGGCAAACGGAAATTTAAATATGGGTGCCTGTTGCGAAATCGAAGCAAGTGCTGTTCCCCGTCGGACTGTGTCTTGCTCAATTTTGTGTATTTGGCGCGAATTAGCATGAAAGGAATTTCTGTCTGTCACCTTTGTTTTGGTTGTTTTGATTTCTCTCACCTATTTTTATTTTGATGTTTTGATATTGTTGTGGGAATGATAGCGAAAAAGAACATGTATTGGTTTGGCGCGATTTTTTAATGAATGGGGAACGCGATTTTTGTTATTGCAATTCCCACCACCCACTTGTATTGGTTTTGGCGGGACTTTTAATGAATAAGGAAAATGACTTTTGTTCTTGTAATATCCGCCTTCCACTTCTATTGGTTTTGGCGCGATTTTTAATGAATAAGGAACATGACTTTTGTTCTTGTGATAACCGCCTTCCACTTCCATATTTTTAGCGCGAAAAAGGGCAATTCTTTGCCAGCATACATTGTGTGAACAAGTAAAAGCAGAGAATTTTAACCAAATTTTACAAATTTTCAAACAAAAAATTTTATACTGTATTATAAATATATATATTGGAGTGAGTAATTGTGAATAAATATTGTGTAAGAAAATATATGCATACAAGGAAAGGAAAGGAAAGAACACACAAGGAAAGAGGAGGCAAGAATACAACACGAAATAAGGGTGACGAAATTTGCTTTGCCCGATTGAGACTCGAACTTCGCGGACTGTGCGTATTGCTCGTACAGTCAAACACCCAAATCTCGAATTACCATAATGCATAACAAAAGTTCGAGTTATGGGGATATTCCAGTTATGGAAGACATATTATATTGATTTTTCACTATAAACGTATTCAATTCGAGTCATGGAGATATTCGACTTATAAAAGTTCGACCTATGGAAATTCGACGATAGTTTCTTTGGCTGTTCAATAAATGCGCATTCACTGTACTAGCTATTGAAATAAATTTTCTTTTCTGCCACAACCGAAAATTGTCTTAAAGAAGTTGAAGTAAAAAATCGAAACTTGCCATTGTGTGGGTGACCTTGTTGTGTAGGTGTGGTACGTGTATGAGATTGTGTTGGTTTTTATTGTCTGCCTTGCGTGCGAAATGTGGTAAGTTTGAGTGTGTTGTGTAAGTATAGTGCGTGTATAAGGTTGTGTAGGGCTTCTTTTTCGACCTTGCGTGCAAAGTGTGATAATTTTGAGTGTGTTATGTAGGTATAGTGCGTGTATAAGATTGTATTGGTTTCTTATTGTGTGTATCACTGGGAATATTTTTGTACGATTTTGCTTTGTGATCATGCCTACTTTTTTTGCTGGCCGCCTGGTATTTTCATTTCGTTCATATAAATGAATATAGGCAAAATACATGGCTCGATTTCGTTTGTTAAAGAACGATTTCATAAATTAAAGAAAACTACACACAATTTGCTTAATATTCTCGAACCTTGCAAATAAAAAACATTGAACAAAAAAATCAAAGAAAGAAGACACTGTCTCTGATTTTTGTTTATATTATGTCTTTCTTGTTTTTTATAATTTTCTCATCATTCAATATTTTCCCCTTTAACGGCAGTCCGTCCATTTGCTTGTTTACCTTAAGTAAACCAACAGAATATTTTACGCCACATGGTTGAACAGACAAGAAATCTGTACAACTGCTTAAAATTTAACATAAGCCAATCGTTTCTTAAAACTCTCTCCGGCCATTTTTTAAGGGAGAAATGGGAACTCTATATGAATAAGTTCTCTCTGCTTTAACCTATGCCTTAATGTACAAAGTCAAACCTGGCGTGACAGCTGAGGAGAGCACACGTAAGAGTGGAAAATAATGTTATTATTTAATGAAATTTAATAAATGTAAACTAAATATTTAAGCATAACCAATACATAGCGAATTTGAACTAAATTATGGGCTGGAAATTTGCTCCACGACAGAAAATAATAGGTGTGGTCAAAAGCCGCAATAATTTGAAAATGCCGAAAACAAATGAAAAGAAGTAATTAATTGTTTCAACGCATTAAGGTGCCTATATTAAGGGCACCTACATACAGATCTCAACTGTCGACACCGCCAATGGAACTGTCTCAGAGCCAATTGCTGTGGCAACACTTTGTATGAGCTTGCTAGGCAGAGAAGATTTTGCATTGTCCACTCTAGACATCCCAGCTTTATTCCAGCGAGCCTTAAATCTAAACCCTCCACACTTGATATTTTCATTGCTAGTTCTCCCATCTTGCTTACCCAACCAATAGTTCTGAATGAACTCTCCTCCAACCACTTACCAATTACTTCCAAAATTGGTTTTTCCATAAATTATTATTACCAAATTATTTCAATTCTCAGAAGGAAACTGGAGGCAGTACAAGCGGATTATTAACCAACGATTTCAAGAAATAACAACTCTCAATACTAGCACCAGACCCACTGCTGGTGACAGAGATTTCACAGTAGATCTCATGACGTCCAGTGTATGTGACGCAATAAACCTAACTGTTCCCAAAATTGAGAAGAACCTCAACTTTATGCCCACCATCCCCGACAACATTAAGCAGCTCATCAAGGTAAGGAACCTGGTTCAAAGACACTGGATACGTTATAGGCTATTCATCTTTAAAGCCAAATTAAATTATATTAATCAAAAAATAAAATCTGCAATGTTTGCTCACAACAATGCCAATTGGAACAAGAAATTATTACGTCGGGACACCAATTCCAAACCTTTTTGGAAAATCACCAAATTAATAAAAAACAAAAAGCAATTCGTTCGAAGTTTCTGGTATAACAATAATGTTCACAATACTATTGAACAAAAATGTGAAATTTTAATTGAGATTATTAAAACAGAATCGTCTAACTGATTCCTTTTCTGACTCAGTCACTATTGCACTCGTTAACACTCACTCCTCAGTCAACTGATGAACTTACAAACCTTGAAGAAATTACGAGTGCGGATGTTAAACACATTGTTCGTCCCCTTAAAACCAAAAAGTCCCCAGACCTGGATAATATACCTAATATCTGTTTAAAAAATCTTCCCCAACGCAGTTTCAAATTATTGGCTTTCGTTTTCAACAAGTGTCTGTCCATCGGGTATTTTCCACGCAAATGGAAAATGGCTTAAATAGTGACAATCCCAAAACCAGGCAAACTCTCCGAAAATCCCGAAAATTATCGCCCTATCAGCTTACTATGCGAGTTCTCAAAAATCTTCGAGCGTATTTTAAAAGCTAAGCTAAATAGTCATATCGAAATATAAAAAATATTTTTCCGCCAGCACAGTTTGGTTTTAGAGTAAGACTTAGCCCTATTCATCCGTTAATGAAGATTAAGCATTTTGTCAAGGAAGAGTTAAACTGTTGATCTGATTGTTTTAGATGTGGAAGCTGCTTTTGACACTGCCTGGAACAAGGTCCTACTTTATAAGTTAAAAAAACTCTGGCGCCCCCTCACATGGGTCTTAAAATTGTCTTGTATTTTGTTGTCTTGTTATCAAAGGACAGCTTGCTTTTGGGGGACAACAGCCACGACATTTCTCCAGCTTTTGCCAACACGGACCGGTGAAACATTGTTACATGTCTTTGAAATGTAAGTCTCCTGTCCAGTTTGACTCCAAGGTATTTATGAGCAGGCTTGTGCTTCAGAAGAGAGCCTACCAACGATATGCCAGGGCAAGACATTGGCCGTGTGGCATACGTAACACAGGCACATTTGCTGGCATTTATGCCTATGTTCCAGTCTAGAGCCCACTTCTCAAAGCAACACACGTATTGCTGCAAAGACTCCGTGACAACTTTTATACTAGGACTTCTGGTTAGCACTGCAGTGACGTCTGCGTAAGTTGCTATGAGTGCGTTTTCCTCATCCAGTCGTGTGACTACACTTGTTTTAGGCATATCTGCTGTATAAATCGTATACAGCGTAGGACCTTATACGCTGCCTTAAGGTACACCAGCGCAGATTGGTCTTCTTGTCGATTTCTCACCATCGATTAGAACACGAAAGCTTTTGTCCGTTAAAAAGCTCCAGTCAAGTTGGAACAGCTGAGAGGTAAGTAAGTTCTTCAGCTTGCTTAGAAGGCCTTCATGCCACACCCTATCAAAAGCTTGCTGGATGTCCAAGAAAACTGCTACTGCTCACATTTTAAGTTCCATGGCATCCAAAGCAAAGTTAACCACACGGTGCAGCTGCTCCGGGGTGCCGTGATTTTTCCAAAAACCAAACTGCTACTTTGGGATTTTTTCTTTTACGCTTTCGAGTTGAAGAATCCGATTCAATATCATCCTTTCCATTATTTTTCCTAAAGCGGGAAGAAGACTGATTGGCCTATATGAGTCAACTTCAGTGGGTTGCTTCTTTGGCTTTGGAATCATAATAATTAAAGCTGATTTCCAGATCTTTGGGAAGTGACCCAACCTTAAGATGCTGTTGAATATCCAAACTATAAACAATACAGCTCTCGTGGGAAGAAGTTTAAGCATCTTGTTATCCAAGAGATCTTCGCCTGGGGATTTTTTGCACCTTAGCTTTTTAATTGGTTGATTCACTTCTTGCAACGTTATCGGCTTTTCTGGTAAAGCCATTTGGAATGGCGCCTCCAAATGCATTTGAACAGTCCTGCGCATGAGCTCGGATGTGAGATCAAATGGCTTAAATCTGTCTTCTAGCCTGTCCGCAAAAATTTCTGCCTTCTGTTGACTGGAATAACACCAACCACCTGCTGGATCTTTGATTGGAGTCTTTGCCTGTCTCTTAAAGCACCTTGTGAGCTTCCAAAGAGAGTAGTTAGAAGATGCGTCAGGACTTACACTTTCTAGCATGTCGTCGATTGACTCGTGTTTATGCCTGATTAGCACCTTTTGCAAACCATTAGACAGTCTTTTGTAGATCTGATGAATGCGAGTGTCTCCCGTTCTTGCGTATTCTTTCCGGACTCTTCTTTTTAGGCGTAGAATGTCGACAGCAATTTGGGACATCTCTGTTCTCCGATGTTGGTTCGGAAGGCATTCAAACTTTGGAGCAGCATAAGAAGAGGCTGGTAAAATATTGTTCATGAAGACTTTGACTGCACCTTCTATGTCTTCTGGGCTGTTTATCTCTGTGTTGAGAGAGGTTTATTTTTTTATCCAAATCAGTTCTAAAAGCTTCAACCGAAGAGCCAGGAGGAAGAATGTGTTGCTTACGGGGCTTGAATTGCGGAGCTTGATGAAGATTTTCTACAACAGGCAGGTGATCCGAGGAGAGGAGGAATTCAACGGAAAGCTTATTCCAAGCAATCCCATTAACAATGAAAAAGTCCAGTGCAGAAGGAATGCATTGTGTGTTATAAGAATAAAAAGTTGGCTCACCGGTAGCTAGAATTTGGCAAGTACTGCTGGTTATAGATTCTTGCAAGCATTTGCCGTGGGGACAAGACCTAATGTTACCCCACCATGAGTGCTTTGCATTAAAATCACCCCCTGCAATGAATCTACCGTCCATAGTTATTAACACTTGATCAAAATCCATTTTAGTCCAAGGTTCTCTGGGAGGAAGGTACAAACAGGCTATTTTTACGTATCCACCATTCATCAGCACATCTATACTAGCTAATTGCAACTGCATGCTAGAAATCGATTCATTCTGATTATGACTATTACTAGAACGAATAAGAACGGCAGAGCCTGCTTTGGATCTACCACTGGGATTATTCTGTTATTAGCATTATGTCAATTTTGTTGGCACTGAGGAAAAGCCTGAGTTCGTCGTTGTTCCTGACGAATCCACGTGAGTTCCATAATCTGAGTTTTAAGTGCAACTTATTCATTTTCCAGTTAGTTTCGGTTAATAAAATTGAAATTGAAACTTCAGGTAACTAATTGAAATAACCACAGAAAATGCCTAAATAGTTTATTATTTTCAAATTTTTGGTCAGAATAATTGTAAGATGTGTTATACAAAAATATATCACAACTACCATATGATTGATCAGACTTCTTATTCACAATAAATATAAAAATTCACAATAATGTTGTCAACACTCAGAGTTTACATATAATCACACTCAGTTGTGTGATTAAATATATATATGATCATATATACGGTGTTGACGATCTTATAAAAATGTAACATTTATAATATATAATATATATAATTCACCTTCCTTAACGCCGTAGTTTCGGATTAATGCTGTTTTCACACATTCCCAAGCAGGATTTGGTCTCAGTGTTCTAATGTTATATAGTGCACCTCCCTATATTTTATTTATAACTAGTGGCTCCACAGAGAACTTATACATATACAGTTTACAATTCTATCAAAAACGTTTAACTTTCTTAATCTGTTAGACCGGCGCTAGTAGCTTATGTGATTTGGCTGCTATTATTATCGAAGCACCAGCGCAGACCGCCTTATTCTGCTTAGCTGACGCTTAACCAGGCAAACAGAAATTTAGAAGCTGGGTGCCTGTTGCGAAATCGAAGCAAACAATGTTTCCGCTTCTTGCTGTGTCTTCCACAATTTTGTGTTCTTAGCGCAAGTTAGCGTGAAAAGGAATCTGTATATCACCTTTGATTTGGTTCCTGTAATTGCCGTCACCCATTTTTATTTTGATTGTATTAATATTGTTGTGGGAATGATAGCGAAAAAGGGATATGTATTGGTTTGGCTGGATTTTTAATGAATGAGGGACATGTTTTTTGTTATTGCGATTCCCACCACCTACTTGTATTGGTTTCGGTGGGACTTTTATTGAATGAGGAACATTATTCGTGTACGGGATTTTAGTTTCTAAGGAGATTCCTACCTCCTTGGCGTATCCAAAAACAAAAAAAAAACAAAAGGCATTAGCTTAAATTTTTTTAAGCAATAACTCAATAAATAACTAAAATTGATTTAAAATGAACGCGCTAAGTATGAAAAATCGAAATTGAGTAAAGCAAATTCTACCTTTACTACCAGGCAAACAGCAAATCTGCAAGTGTCCCCTGCGAAAACGAAATCAAATTAGGTACGCTAATGCTAATATAAAGAAAGACAAAGAAACACATTTTGCCTTAGCAACGCAACAAGAAAAAGCCGTTACACACGCAAAATAATTTTTGGAATTCCTCTCTCGCAACACTTGTATATTCAGACGGGATGCACGAGGCTCCACGAATTAGCTAGTATTTCTCGTACCTTGTGTTGCAGCAACAGTTTTGCAACCTTCTTTATATTCATCCGGTTTTTTTGCCGTTGCTTTGTTCCGTTCGATTTTTGTAGTGTGTATGTGCGAAAATTACGGACGTTATGTGGTTGCGGCAAGCAACGGAATAAATATTTTTGGAGGTAAGTATGTGAGAAAATTATTATTATAATTATAAACGATGCCTTATTTTCGAATATTTTATGCTGCAAGCGGGTGAAATTTTAGGAGAAGTGCAAAGTGAATGAGTGTGAAAATATCTTTAATAGTGTAGTCAAAAAATCAACCGAATTGTTAAAATGCAAAATTTTGAATGCTTACTTAAATAGGGTCAAAAAGTCTGCTGTATTTGAGTCCATCATAAATGACATTCACCTACCGCTACACATGTCAACTGTGGTGCCGCCATTTTAATTAAAAACAACCTTCAACAATTCCCCTTACAGTATGTCCGCACTATTGAAGTTAAAATTGCGTCAGCCAGTGTCCTTACTGCTATCGGCAATATCGAGTTCAGCTCCATTTACTGCCCTCCTCGATCTAACTGGTATAGCAACGATTTTGCAGCTCTTGTGGGCAACCCACAACAACAGAAAGTTCCTTGTTGATGGTGTCTGAAATGCCAAACATAAACTCTGGGATGACCAGCGATGCAGCAAAATAGGAAAGGAACTGGCGGACTTCATTTTATCCTCGAACGTGAATGTTCTGGCCCCTGGCAGCCCAACCAGGTTCCCCAATCGGGTGAATAACTACTCAAGCTGCTTTGATTTCGCCATTTTCCAAAATATTTCCCACTGGAAGCTTAACATTGAGAGTTAATTAGACTTGAACTCCTACCATCTCCCTCTGATAGTTACGCTAGATTATGCTGCAACATATTTCCCCTCAGTTGGGAGGCTCCTATGCTGAACAGGCAAACACCTTCGCCGTAAATCTTTCTGAGAGATTCAGTCTTCTATAAATGGCTTCTCCAGAAGACGTAAGTGACATCAATGACCAACTATAGTCCTCGCTGCAGATAGACCCACCTATCACCCCTTTCACTGTAGCAGAAATTTAAAGTTCAATAAGGACCCTCAAGGCCAACAAATTCCTCAGTCACGACAAGATATGTAGCAGAACTTTGAAGTGCCTTCCTGAGAACGTGATACTCTTTCTCGCGATGACCTTCAACGCGATTCTAAGAGTACAGGACTCCCTTACTGCGTGGAAGGCCGCCGTCGGTACAATGATCAATAAGCTTGATAAGCCAGAAATCGATCCTGCTTCCTACCGGCCGATCAGTTTCCTGCCTTCGATTTCGGAACGACTGCTTGCCACCAGGTTGATGTTTATCGTTGAGTCCCGCGGACTCACCCCCGAACATCAGTTGGGGTGCCGCGCGTGCCATAGCATTATTGAACCACTATACAACATATTCTTATGGCGTTTGACACAAAACAGTTTTGTAATGCTGCTTTTATCGACTTCGAGCAGGCATTCGACCGAGTATGGCACCTTGGGCTTCTAGGGAAGGTGAAATCCCCCCTACCATCACCCTACTTTGGACTCATCCAGTACTGCCTAGAGGGACGCACTTTTGCATTAAGACGCGAAACGGGCGGGAGTACCACAGGGCAGCGGTCTTGGTCCAATTCTCTTCTCTCTATTTTCTGCGGATATCCCAGTTCCTCACGCTGACGAGATGGGCATCGATGTCAATAAGATGTTGATAGCCTCTTACGCTGATGATATGGGTGTGTTTTACTCCTCCTACTGTGAGTACGTGGCAGCTAACGGAATTCAAGAATACCTCCATCATTTAGAGATATGGGCAAAAGGATGGAATATCAAAATAAATAGCCAAAATACCCCATCGTCTGCTTTATCTTGCGAAGAAGCACTCCACCGTCTGTGTATCTCTGTGGCGACATAATCAACCAAACCAACGAAGTAAAATTCCTGGGTCTAACCCTTGACCAGAAGCTCACATTTAGCAAACACATCTCTTCTGTACTACACTTTTGTCGCAGCAAGATCACTAGGTTACAATGGCTGTTAAACAAAAGAAGCTTACTGTACCTCTCTAACAAATAATTATCCCTAAATGGAGATACGGTATAGAGATTTGGGGAATCGCGGCAAAGTCTCTGAAGAAAAGTGTGCAAGTCCTGCAAAACAAGACTCTGCGACTAATGACTGGTTGTCCCTGGTACGTCAAAAACTCAACCCTTCACGGAGACATGGACATACCTCTTGTGGAAGACCAGATCGCCCGACAAACCAGCCGATACAACGACCGACTTTTGGCACACTCAAACCGCTTAGCCAGATCACTGGCTGAAGTCTCACCCATACAGCGCCTCAGAAGGCTTCACTTCCGCGAGCTCTTGGAATAGAGCAGGACTCGCCTTCGACGGAGAAGACGTCCTTATTCTTGAAATTAAATTTAAGTAAACCTAAACCTGACAAATAATTAATGTATACGTTTGTAATAGTAGTAAAATATTGTTCAAACCAGGCGATAAGTTATGATATAGATGCAAAGCACATTATAAGGCACAATGCGCCCGGTTTAGTGCTTAATAAATAAAATATTAAAAAAAAATATTAAAAAAATGACATTCAAGAATTTGTGCTAAAATATGTCCTTTGCCGCTTGAAAACCCATTTCGATTTCAATCTACACAAACTACGCGCAGAAATAATTGAAAAGAAATGTGAAATAGTTGTGTGCTGCTTCTGCGCTGCGTTTCAGCGTTAAGAAGCGAACAGATACAACACAGAAGAATGAAACTGTATTGCTAACAAGGTATTGCTACAAGTAAAACGGTTCAAAGCATATGACATTTGTTTATTTCTTATTTTCTAAACATAAGGAAAGACAAAGACAAAAGATATACCTGCGTGTATATATACAGTGCCGAACTAAATTATTGGCACAGCAAGCAATTTTAATTTCAGGCCTGGTTTGGAATACCTAGTGAAATGATATGACCAATTGGTCAGGTGACCAATATTAATCTTCTATGGCGAGATCTTGACAAGGTGGTTAATCCCGACGACTATCAAACAAAGTGCGTCCGAATTATTTGCAAGAAAAATAAACTGTTGTCAAGAAATTGTAGGAAATTAAAGCTGATTTTCATTGATAGCAATTGCATAAGCAACTTGCATTTGAGATTGTCGTTAAAGGTGTCCATAACACCACTTCTCAAGACCTAATAAGAGCGAATTCGCCAATCATGGGAACGTTGTTAGACATATCCACAATCCGGTTAGCAGCAAGGATGGAAATAAAATGGATATGTTCTTCATTGATTTAGAACCTAACGTTCAAAACAAAGTGTCGGTGATCTGAAAGCACTATACAGCCAAAACGTTAGCATTGAACCCCAGTGCCAATTAAATAAGTCTATTAATCACTAAAAAAGAAATATAAGCCAAATGTTCTATTACTGCCCAGTTAGTCTTCAAAGCCTCTTACTAACAAGGCCAATATAAGACAGACTAAAATAAATATTCCTCCTGTGCAGCAAAACAATAAATATGTCAACTTATCCTTTTCGTATGCTGACACAGTTAGAAATAACAAATCACCCAGTCATCAACGCTGCTCTGATGCTCCTAATGACAACCAAGTTTTGTCTTCTCCGAGTCTTGAAAACAAACTGGATCACTTAATTTTTCGGTTCGACAAATTTTTGGATATGAAAAAGGAACTATTAGATATGCAGATGCAGGTTCTGAATCTCCTTACTGTCCTTATTGCCTCAAAATGAATACCTGTATTGGTATGTGGAATGCCAATGGCGTTGTCAATAAAGCCTTGGAGCATGAAAATTTTATCTATAAACATCAACTGAACGTCATGCTTCTCTCAGAGACCCACTTTTGAAGTCGTACAAATTTGAAGTTATGTGGGTATAACCTATATCCGACTAAACACCCTTCTGATGGTGCTCTAGGCGGAGCTGCAGTTATAGTACGTTCAAGCATCAAACACTATCTCCTCGAACCAATATCCTCCGACCAACCTCAAATTACATCTATTAAATTATAAAAACGTCAAGGACTTATATTGATCTCAGCTCTATATTGCTCCCCTGGATTCACATGGAACAGCAGCATGTATTCTTCGTTATTTAACCAGCTTGGAAATAGATTCATCGTAACTGGAGATTGGCCCTCCAAACACCGTTTTTGAGAGGAAAACAGTTTATATTATGCATAATTGATATATTGGCTACAGGTTCTCAAACTTACTATCCCTAGGACGGCACTCGTTTCCATAACTCTCCAGATTTCTCTATAATTGAAGGTATACACCATACTCAAATATCAATCCTTCATTTAATCGTGGAAATTTCATCTGCTAACACTGTCGATTACGCAGTTGAGTCTTTAACTTAAAAAAGTCACTCAGCGGTAGCGGCAGCTACAACTTTTCTAAGAAATCAGCCAACTGCAGGCCCTGTGAAGTCGGCACTCACCAGAAGTCGCACAACTTATGGCTATTAAACGGCGGCTTCGTAGCAAGTACCTATGCACTCATCAACCTGTAGATAAAGCTATGTATATAATAGCTACTAAGGTGCTTACAAATCACTTTAAATTTGAGCGTTCAAAAAGATTTAATGACGTGCTTCAACAAGCTGACCCAGACAGTGATGACAACTTCAACCTGTGGAAACTAATACGTAGTTTGAAAAGGCAGCCCAGAGCTAATTTTTTGATTCACAGTGATGGCGGAGTGGGGTGCAGAACTGACCGTAATAAGGCAGAGGCATTTGCTGACCACTTGAAATCTAGGTTTACTCCTCTTCAATTAGCGGAATCCAGTAATTTAGAGGAAACAAAAGCTAACCTGGATGTTACTCTTCAATTGGACCAATTATTCAGAGAGAAGTCAAATCAAAAACATCAAATTGAACACATCAACAGGATTTGACAGATTGGTCGGAAGGGTTTTAATGGCCCTCCCCCAAAAAAGTGTGTTTTATCTAGTTATGATTTACAACGCTATCCTGCGCATCGGCCACTTCCCCACCCAATGGAAGTGTCTTTGATTGCCATGATCATACAGACCAATAAGCTTACTTTCCTCATTCTCGAAAATATTCGAAAGAATATTTTTATGTAGACTGCTGGAAGTAAGTGGTGTCAAAAACGCTATCCCAAATCATCAGTTTGGATTCAGGAAAAGCCATGGTACTCCCGAACAAGTTCGCAGAGATGTTTAAAAATTCTTGACTTTTTTGAAAACAAGGAAAGTAGTAATGCCGTTTTCCTAGAAAAAATCGTACCTGCTCAACAGTTTTCTGTCCTGAAGAGTTTTCTTCACAATAGATTCTTTATAGTGGCGGTCAACGACGATAAGTCAAGCACTAGACTAATCAATGCTGGAGTTCCTCAACGGAGTGTCCTTGGATCAGTGCTTTAAATCAATTTTTGCCTTCGCCGAGTTCATACCTGGTGTCTGTGGCTACGTATGCGGACGACACTCAGAGTTAACAACTGCCCTGCTGTAACTTTTCTATTTTCAATTTCAAATTTATTAACCTTGATTTCATATTACATATAGTTTGTACATCTTTATATAGAGTATAACTTGTAACGAAACAGTACTGCTAAGAAAGAAGAATTTATTTAAACTAATATTATATCTATGTGCAATATTAAATGATTATAAGGAAAATCGGAGGGAACCTTACATAAAATTTATACAACTTAATCTAGGAACTAGAACTATAAAGTCGGTACTTAGAGAGGCTAATGTTTAAACTAGCTTGTAAAGTACCGATCAACACGTTACGTGAACGATTTTTTCGTCTATCAAGAAGATTTCAGACCTTTCATGTAGTTGAGATGTAGGGTAATAAAAGTTTAAATTTAATATAATTTTTAATAATTTATTTTGCGCCTTTTGAGGTTTTTTGCGGTGACTAGCAACACAGTCATCCGAGACTTCCGACCCATATAGCATAATTGGAACAAAAATAGATTTACAGATTGTTAGTTTGTTTCCAAATGACAAATGTGATTTCCTATTGAGAAATGGATATAAGATACGTGTGGTTTTATTAATTTTATCTATGATCCTGCTGATATGGCAACCAAAAGTTAATTTGGTATCCAGGAGTAAGCCGACATACTTAATGTTTGTTTCCCATCCAACAGTGTTTAGGTTCAGATGTAGGTTTGAGTCAGGCAAATTTCAAGCTTTGGGCTTGTGGGAGAAGAATATTGCAATTGTTTTGTGGACAATAATTTTAATTTTTTATTTGTAGACATAGTTAGCAAGTGAGTTGAAGTGTGACTTGAGATTACTCTTAATTTCACTATAGCTAGAGCCGGAGCAATAGAGAACAGTGTAATCAGCAAAAATTAAGATATTTCAGTGGTTAATCCTTAGGATGTCTTGTTTGTAGAGGTTATAAAGAGTATGGCCTAAAACAGAACCCTGAAGGACGCCCTGCTGTAATATTTAATGGAAATCCCGTTTCGAAGAGTAATCATCATTGCTATTTAGGTATGCAAATAGATTGCAGAATGACCTGGGCTCATCATAACAGAAGAATAATACCACTCTCTCTCTCTAAATATACCACCAAAATAAAACAACTTAATTAACCTTACGTGTGATGATTGGTGCCCCCTGATATATCCGCAACAGATCTCTTCACAGAGACCTAAATATTAAGTTTTTGGGTGATCTTAATTGATCATTATCATAGCAGTAGATATAATGACAGACTGTCTATGCACCACGCCCCAGGAGAAGACTGAAAAGGCTCCATCCTCACGAGCTTAAGGAATGTTCCATGTAACATAGTTATAAAAAAGTCATTGACGAAATCTCTAAGCGTGTGGTTTTCTTAGAAGCGGTATATCTGCAATAATCATTTCACGCCACTTTCGCCAGTTTAGATCGGTTAGTCCAGCAACTGCCTTACTCTTCGATTTATATTAAAACAACAAAAGATCAACATTAGAAATATAAAGCGAGAACAAACTCCAGTAATGCAATTTCCGCCTTAATATGTTAAGGTTATAAAGAAACCATCAAAAGAAATCCATGACTTTGTCAAAGCTATACCTATCACCACTACTCGGTTAAGAACATCTCCATTGGCATCAATATGTTTTTGACAACCGAAGAGAACTTTAACCTTACTTGAACTTGAGCTCAAAAAACGCAACTGTGGATTCTATTCGCATGAAACAAGGAAAATTAGGCCCTAAAAGGAAGTACTCTCTGGATTGGATAAATTGAGCAACGACGCTCTAAGGGGATTACTAAGTGACCGTGGTCTAAATTTCATCGACGTCCGGACCATCGACAAAACAACACGAGCTGGCTATAACCTTCTGTTGTAATTGTGTACTTCCAAAACGGCTCCATAAAGCTCCACCCCTGTGTAAACTATACTCATGCATCAACAACACCAAAGTTCGATGGGAATTCAAGTCTAAGGAAACCAACAAGCTCACCCAGTGCTACAATTGCCAGCTTTTCTGTTATGGATCAAGTAAATGCAATGTGAAAAGTTCTTGCTCCTATAGTGCTGGGTCACACAAAACTTCCCTTTGCACTAAAACGACTGCCTACCGCTATGCGAACTGTTAAGGCTATCACACCTCCACTGATCTAACTGTCGCACATCATATCAGTCGATGCTCAAAGCAAGAAACCAGAGCAGTAAGCGCATTGCCATTAGAAACAACTACAAAAAGTTTTGCGACACCCCCACCTACAACTACAAAAATAATAGCGTTGCTTGCTGTAACTTCTCTCCCTCTTCGCTTCATCAACCCAAGCAATCGTCGTTAAATAGTTCCATAAACAGACAACGGTTAAATAACTCTACATTAAATGTCCAACCTAACAACAACACTCAAAGTTATAAACAAGCTCTCCTCAGCAATAGCAACAACGGAACGAACTAGTCAAACGTCCTCCTACCTAATCACGCTGGACGATAACAACTCGTTCTTAAATGAACTCTTAGGTAAGCTAAGCTGAAAAATAAAATAAATAAAAGGGAGCGGTTAATTATTACGCAGTTAGCTGTTAAATACGTTTACACTAATAAATATTTTAAGAGAACGTTTCAACATCATGGCATGGAATTCGCGTGCAGTACTAAACAAACGTCCAGAACTCCTATATTTTCTAAACTCTAATCAAGTACATATCTGCCTTTTATGTGAGACATGGTTATGCCATCTTGATAGATTCCTCCTTCCGGGATATTCTATTTATAAAAATGACCGGCGTGCAGACAGGGGTGGTGAAGTAGCCATAATTATTAGAAGTGATATTAAACACAAGCAAATTCCCTGTTTAAATACCCATTTAATTGAACACATAGGAATAGAGGTTTAATCAAATAAAGCTTACTATATAAAAATATATTTATCTAAAAACTCTCAATAGAATTTTAGAGCTCATACAAATTGGAAACATTGCTCGGAGGTATTGGCAAAGAGCAAGGCCACCTATATTGAAAGCCAGAGATAATCACCTAAACCTACAAATTCAAACGCTATTCATTGAACACAATAATGTCAACGGGAACAGAAAACTCTCCATACTAGACAGAAACCCTGAGCCGTTTTGGAAAATAACAAAAATTAGAAAAACAAAAAAAAATTTTACCCCTAGCCTTCTTCATAACAATAAAGTTTATACCTCTAGGGAAGAAAAAGTCAATATTCTCAGGGAAATCTTTGAGGAAAAGCACCACCTTAACGAAGCGCTTTCAGATCCAACCACCATTGCGTTAGTGAATAATTCTCTAAGTGTTCTGGACATCGACAATTTCATAAGTGAACAACCCATTACAATTGCTGATGTGAAAAGCGTAGTTCGCCTACTCAAATGCAAAAATTTCCAGGTCCGGATAACATATCAAACATCTTCTTTAGCACTTCCCGAAAGAAGCTCTCCAACTACTAGTCCTCATTTTTAATAAGTATATTAATATTGCATACTTTCCACGCAAATGGAAGTTAGCAAAATTATAACTATTCTAAAGCCTAATAAATCTGCCCACTAAATCGAGAGTTACCGACCGATCAGTCTTTTGTGCGGATTCTTTAAAATTTTCGAACATATTCTAAAGCTGAGATTAAACACACTCATCGAACACAATAACATCCTACCACCTTCGCAGTACGGCTTCAGTGTTAAATTCAGTTGTATTCATCCGCTCAGCAAACTTAAAGCTTATGTGAAAAACGAGCTGAACTGCAAAAAATCAGTGAGTATGGTAACGCATGACGTGCAAGCTGATTTTGATACCGTGTAGTATAATGGCCTTATACATAAATTTCAAAACATCGATACTCCTTTATATCTTATAAAAATCATCTCTAGCTTCCTATCCGACAGATATGTTTGGGTTGATATGGACGATGTTAAGTTCATTATAAAATTAATCAACCCAGGGGTCCCTCAAGGTTCCGTTTTTGGACCTACCCTTTTCAATATTTTCACGCACGACATACCAATGCTTGACCATTTCAACACGTTAGCCTTTGCTGACGACACTGGACTATACTGCTTTGGAATGAGTTACAGTGAAATTCAAGGGTTCCTAGAAGTATCCTTACACACCTTTGTTAAATTTTTTCACAAGTGGAAAATTTAATTTAACTCACGCAAAACAAATGCTATATACTTCACCCGCAAGCGCAAATCATGCTATACTAAATTTAAACCTTCTAATAAATTCTGAACCCATAGCTTGGGCGAACTGTACCAAATACCTCGGCTTATACATTGACAGTAAAATAACCTCCAGTGTTGCATATTACCAGGACTATAGACAAAGTTAATATAATAACTAAGCTACTATATCCATTCACCAATAGTCTCAATTGCCAGTAAATAACAAACTTTTAATATTTAAACCTATATTCGCAAGTGCACTGTTAAGTCGTCTTCTTTGCTCTCCGAATTTAACAATACAAAAAGTAAGTCAAGGTACGAGATAATCAATAGTTCTGGCCTCAAAGATTACTGTTCAATGCAGTCCCCGACTGCGCGCAGCAAGCACAAACAAAATCATCCATCAAAAAACAGCATGAGCGTACGACACGCTGAAACAGCTGTCCGCATACAATAACAATAACAACAACGAATACCTTGGCACATCAAAAGCTCTGCAAACAACAACATCAACATCAGTGACTCCACCAAGCCTCACTTCCCGGTAATTTCGAGTGAGTGCGTTCTTGCTCTCCCGCAATACATCAACCAGTTACACACTCACAAAGTGAAAACAATAACGGATCCCAAACAAACGAAAGCTCTCGCTGTACCTCTCAACTAACTGTCAGCTGTTATGGCAGCAGGTAATATGCAGCCTCTGCCGTGGAGTGTACAATGCGCTTCACCAACGACGCCACTCTCCTCTTACCAACCAACAACAACAACAACAATAAAAACGCAGACATCAGCTGCTATCTCACTCATTACAGTAACCACCACGTCAACTTTCTCAGCTAAAATGCCAGTTTGTTCCTCTCTTTGGCAACAACACTGATCAGAGAAAAGACATCAATCAGGCAAATACAAAATTCAACCAATCAAAACCCATAAAAGTCAAAAATAAAACGCAACCGTATTAAGTTCCCTCCCAACAACACTTCATAACAAAATAGCAATAGTAAAAAAAGTAGGAAAAAAACACAAACACAAACGACAATACAAACAACACTGCAAGAGTTCTGGCTGAGCGCGCCTAATACTAATAACAGGTTTGAACTCCTCTCACAAGGTGAAACGGCTGAAGATGGCAGTGGTACAGAAGCAAATTCTAATCCGCCAGATCAACCTCGACAATCTATTAAAATTTACAAACCACCACCAATATACGTACAGGACGTAGAACAAATTAAGGTACTAAACAAAGCTCTTAAAAACACAACACAACAAACCTACATTTTAAAAACACTTAAAAACAACGGACAATGCGTACAGACAAATGACTCGTCGAACTACTCGGCGGTGGTTAAGATGCTTAGGGAAAACCAAAAGTAAATACTACACCATTAAGCCGAAAGAGGAGCGGGGATTCAAGACAGTATTTAGGAATATGCACTACGCCACTGACTTTAACGAACTTAAGAACGAGCTATCGGAACTAGGCCACGATGTCATTAATATCCACAATGTACCACAAAAACTCACAAAAAATCCCCTGCCGCTATTTTTTATAGAATTATAAGCCAAAGCAAATAATGGAGAAATCTTTAATATTACAACACTCCTATGTACCAAAGTCATCTTTGAGTCACCACACCGCAAACGCACGGTAGCTCAGTGCTCTAACTGTCAAAAATATAGTCACACAAGGAATTTCTGCACCAAAGACCCGATTTGTGTCAAATGCGCCGGCAAGCACAAGACTATTGATTGTAAATTAATAGGTGACGATCAAATTAAATGCGCTCTCTGTGGTGGCTCACACACAGCCAAATACAAGTGCTGCGAAGTCTATAAACACCTAAAAATTCAAAGATTTCCCTCACTAAGAGAGAAAAACATTAAAAAGGATGACCACCAGGCAGTAGAACAGACATCAAACAAAGTTAAAATTGGAATAACGTACGACCAAACAGCAGCAAGTAACCAAAAAATCCCACAAATCATATAAAACCAAAACAAAAACGAAACCAACAAAAACGAAACTAGTAAAAAACGATTTGGCGGAAATAAAAGATATAAGAAAACAACTAGCGCAACAAAAGAGTAATATAATGAACATCATCACAGTACTATTGACAAAACTCGACAACAAGAACGGACACTAAAATAAAGATTTTAGCTTGGAATGCAAACGGATTAAAAAATCAGTTGAATGAACTACAGCTTTTCCTACACAACAACTACATTGACATTGCTTAGATATCGGAAACACACTATACACGTAGACAGCACATGAACATACATGGATACAAGATGTACCAAACAAGCCGTCCCGACGGTACAGGACACGGTGGGACTGCTATCATTATTTAACAAAACATTAAACATAACGTATTGCTCCCATTCCAAGAAACCTCTATCCAGTCGACAAGCATACAAATCTTCGACTCATCCGGACAAGTAAGAATAACAGCCGTGTACAGCCTACCAAAGCACAATATCTCACAGTCGTAATACCTTGACTTCTTAAAAACTCTCGGACAACGCTTTATAGCTGCAGGCGACAACAATGCGAAGCATACAGACTGGGGTTCCAGAATATCAAACAAGAAAGGTAAAAACCTACAGGGTGCACTGCTGTTAGCAAAAGCTAAACATCTTAGTACCGGCGAACCCACGTATTGGCCAACAGACAAAAATAAAAAGCCAGACCTCATTGACTTTTATATACTCAAAGACATAGACTTAATAAATGTTTCATAACATTAAGGCTGGAACTATCGTCAGACCATACACCTATACTAATAGAACTTAATTCAATTGAAGTGAACACAACCAATTCTAAACTATTGCTCAACAAAAAAACTGACTGGGATACCTATCGCGACTACATTAACACAAACTTAAATACAAGCATTCCACTGAGATGACCCGGCAACGTAGAATCAGGTATAGTCCGCCTAAACGATACCATTGAGAAGGCAGTATTGCAAGCAACTCCGGACAAGATAATACACCATGTAAAGCGATACACACCCCCTACGCTTCGCAAATTGATTTGTACAAAACGAAAACTGAAAAAAGCATGGACCATTTGCAGATCCCCCGATGCGAAAATTAAATATAACAAGGCAACTAAAGAAATTTAAAAATATCTCCAGAAATCAGTAAAATTACGAAATCACGAAGTATTTACAGGGGCTAACTCCGACAGACGTATATAATCCAGCATCATATAGACCAATTAGATTTCTTCCAGTGCTGTGAAGAATATTCGAGAAGCTCCTGTGGTAGCGACTGTTACCTATTATAGACCGCAAATATATAATACCTGAACACCAATTTGGCTTTCGACGAAAACTCTCGAATATACAACAAATCATGTGTGATTCATAAAATTTTAAACGATCTTGACGACAAAAAGTTCTGCATAGTTTTTCTAGATGTAGAAAAGGCATTTGACAAAGTTTGGCACAAAAGACTAATCAGCAAATTGCGCAATATATTCCCGCGTAACATACTATAGATATTAGTATACTATGTCACAGAAAGACATTTTTTCGTTAAGTACTCAGATGAATATTCCACATTAAGAAAAATCAAAACTGGCGTACCACAAGGAAGTGTACTAGGACCGTTATTACACACTATCTTTACAGCGGACATACCATCACCAAATGACGACGCTTCAATGATAGCCACATTTGCTGATGACACTATAATACTTAGCGCATATAGACAAGTAAACACAGCAACATCCAAATTGCAACAGCATCTGGATACTACCCTAACGTGGTTTGAAAAGTGGGAAATAAAAGTAAATAATACCAAAACAGTACATGTTATATATACAACTAAAACTAAATTCACACCACCTCGTATAACGATTAACGGAGCTGAAGTAAAAATTGAAAATGTAGTCAAATACCTAGGATTATATATTGACAACAAACTCAACTGGAAATACCATATACTTAAAAAACGGGATCAAATCAAGCTGAGGATGAGTCAATTATATTGGCTGCTCATATCAAAGGTAACACTAGAAAACATGATCTGCATCGTGATCTTAATATTCCAACAGTGACAGAGGACATTATAAAAATAAGACGTATCTACCAGACGAAGCTTACCCAACACTCAAATATTGGTGTCAACCTACTACCAATACAGGAACTTCAATGCAGACGCAGGTTACAGAGGGCAAGGCTAGTGGATCTGGTAGAATAAATTCGAAGCTAGATACAACACATATATCAATACCTCTTTCTTTTTCTTTTTTGTTTAATGTTGTTTATTTTTGTATTTTATATTATTATTTCATTTATGTTTATTTTACTTTATTTTGTTCTATAATTGTCTTAATTTAATTTAAATGTATATAATTTTTTTACTATTTTGGTTTTTTCCCCTACATCTTTACAAAAATGAAAAACTTTTGTGATCTGCTCACATAAGTTAGCTATAACCCTAAAATAACGTTTAAACTATGTACTAATAGTCTTATAAAAACGTAGAGACACATACACGATATACACGTACACGACATATGGAGGAAAAAAATAAAAAATTATACCATAATTATGCAGCAGTCGAAAGTCCACAAAATATTAACATTATTGCAAACAAATGCCGCAAGCCTTGCAGACTGTCGCTGATACATGCTTCGGCCATTGCGCAATCCCGGTGTTGATCTCCATCAAGCAAATGACGGGCATTGCAGGCAGCTTGGTAAGTAATATACAGGATACTATCAACTTTTCGCAGAAAAAGAAGTAGGTCCTCGAACTGTATGTAGAAGTAAGCGTAAGTAATAACATTCCGAGTTGTTTGGTTGCACTGCAAACACTCTTCCGACGGCATGTTCTTTGAAAATGCCATGCTCACCAAGGTTGAATGAACCTTGTTGCTTGTTATACGTATAATATGATGGTACTTCATCGTATAACAGTGTTTTTGTCAAATTATCTGTTTCGCGAACTCGGAAAAGTTTGTCTCCCTTTTTCTACTCGTTCTGCAACATTTTCAGGATTGGTGTAAATTCTTTGGCCGCCTTCAACATGTATATCTAAATGTACGATGGCGGATGTCTCGCGTGGATGGGAAAACTTAAGGGGCAACAAACCGCTTCAGAAGGTATAGGCCAGTTAGAAACCTCGTAACTTCGTCACGTTCATTCCTTAACGCAAAAGTGGCTTGATCGCAGTGAAGTATTCCTGATAATACCGGAGAATGAGGTACAACCCATCTATTGTCCAAAATGAATTCCTGACCATGTAGAATACTTGTATCTGTAAAACCGCCTTTTGAGGTGACCTTCGACGATGCAAACGATACCACCTGATATCGAAGAATCGGATACAGATTTTGGAATAACGATATTCCGAAGGTAGTTGTGGATGTTTAACATTTAAAAGTTATTTCATAGGGTCTGGAGAGTCTTGAAAAATGTCCACACTAGTCAATTCATGTTGTTATGAGTGCGAGCGAAGGGTAAACACTCTCTCTTGGTAGATCAGCCATTATGTGCTCGACAAGGCGTAGTTCTAATGCATCATCTAATGCATTTACGCACAACACTGGGAACAGTTTAGCGCCCTCCGATTTGCCAATACTTCAGTCGAATTGCAGCTAATAGAGCTTGGTGACCTGCAAATTAAGTTTATGGATGTTTGCAATTAGCCAGCAAGTAATAGGTTGTTGATTCGCTAAGGGTGCAGTTCTTCCCAAAGCAGTGGAACATAGCAGCAATCCTGATGATCCATAAGCCTGGAAACCCGGAAGTTGACCCTGAGTCATATCGACCAATAAGCCCCCTCTGCTCTCTATCTAAGGTATGGGAGAGGCTTATTGCCAATCGTCTTGGTATAATCATCAGTGAGCGCTGTATCTTACCGGATCATCAATTAGGCTTTCTGGTGGGACACAGCACCGTGGAGCAGGTTCACAGATTGGTGGATCACATTCTACAGGCCTTTGACAACCTTGAATACTGCAATGCTGTTTTCATTGACATGCAGCAATTGACATGCTGGTCTCCTGAGTAAAATTAAAATGCTTCTGCCAGTGCCTTACTACGGTATCCTACGCTCATACCTGGAAGGGCGGAAGTTTATGGTCAGGGTCAGGAACACCTATTCGGTCCCATTCCTCATGAGAGCTGGAGTTCCACAGGGTAATATTCTTGGACCGCTGCTCTATTCAATGTACACGGCAGATCTACCCTGCCCTAGCGAGAATCATATGGAGGCTCCCACGAAGGCCCTTCTTGCGATCTTCACGGACGATATCGCAGTCGTCTACAGTTCCAAGACAGGCTCTGAGGCAACAGATGGACTCCAGTTGTATCTGGACACGCTGGCAGCTTGGTGCAGGAGGTGGAACCTAAAGGTCAACCCGCAGAACATATTTTGGATGGCGAGCCTCAAAATCAAGAGCTGAATTTTCTAGTCAACCACCAACACGTAGAAGTCCAGACTTGTCCAGAAATGTCAGCCCAAAGATGCGCTTTTTGAACAAGTCGAAATAACAAATGCGTGCCTTGTTTGACATCAATTACAGTAAGTGCAGGTGACTTGTATATGTAGTAGAAGAAGTGGGAATATAGCGCCATTCCATGTTGCTGTGAGCTGTTGAATTTTTGATATGCGATTTGCGACGAAGATAATAAATCTCTATGGATCATTCTTGATCCAAGACAGTACAACATTAGAGTCACACCAGTAGTAATATTGGCACGCAAACAACTCAGTTTTGGACAGTTCGTGCATAAGCCGTGACAGTAGGATGGCTTCGCATAATATCAGTTTTGGCACTGTTAACATCTTTAGCGTCTATTCCCATTCCAGTTTTTCTTTCCATAGTTTCTGAATCATAGAATCAAGCTATGGTGGAGAGGACAGAATGCTTTTTAGATTTGGTTGAATGTTTATGAGGTGAAAATGAAGACTTAAAGGTGTCGGATGTAGGGTTCCAGACCAGACCGAGAGTTTTGGTAATATCACTGCCATCGCAAATCTTTAAGAAGGCTTTCCTTTCATCTAAAGGAATGCTGTCGAGCACGGCAGTGTTGTTTGAGCACCACTTCCGAATTTTGAAATTGCCTTTGGCAACTAATGTTATTATTTTTTGCATGATTTCCATCACCTCTTGATATGTGTTAACACCAGTGATGAGGTCGTCTACATAAAAGTCGCGCAATAGAATTTCAGAGACGATAGGAAAAGCTGCCTTTTCATCCATGGGCAGCTGATGCATTCTACGAATTACTAGAAATGCGGCGGGCTTCGCCACAATATGCATTGCAAGTAACTGTCTTCTGACGACATACGAACGCAACGATACATTTTGGATATATCTCTGTTCTCGGGAAAGTGCGAAAATGAATCAGTTTGTTAAATAGTTTGGCTTGTTCCGGAACTCCGTTTAGTGAGTATCCTGATGATGTTGCAGCAGACCTATGAAACACAACCCGTAGTTTTGTCATTGTGCTATCTTCCTTTAGAACACAGTGATGAGGCAAGTGATACATGCAGCGCTGACGCGAACTTGGACAGACGAGCGACATGTGGTTTAAGTCTAAATACTCTTTTATAAAGGCTGTATATTGTTCCTCGACCTGTGGGCAATATTCGAGTTTGCGTTCCAAATTTAAAAATCTCCGATATACTTGTTGATGTGAATTGCCAAGTGAATCTATACTGTGCTTGATCGGTGGACGTACGAAATATTCGCCTGATGGTAACCGTCAAAAGTTCGCCTTGAAATGAGCTTCGAATTCAATTCCTTTATTAGTTGCTTAGCAGGCAGCTCGCAGGAAGTTTCGATTTCCCAAAGTGTATGCTCTAGCTATTCAATCCTTCTAATGGATTCCGCCTCGGAATGTTGAGTCGAATGCGCTTCAAGCAAAGTTGAACCGCGCGATTTTTGGCAGCCACCAGAGACAACCCAGCCGATACGAGTTTTTTACAATATGGGCATACCGGGTGATATTTCTATTTAACCAACGCACAGCAACTCACAAAAAAGGCTAGATCCAATGAGCAAGTCGATGAGCTGTGACCGGTAAATCTCCGAGTCAGCCAATTGAATGTTGGAAGATATATTCCAAGCAGCTGCATGGGAGGTAATGTTCGGCTGTTTATCTGTAATGGTGGTAGCAATCAGTGCTGTGAGATTTGTTGAGTAGCCAGAAATACAAGATCGAAGAGATATGCTAATTCCAAAACCATCTGTAGCGAAATTAGCATTACCAATGACAGTAAGGCGAGCGTTTGATCGCGATTTATTCATTTGAAGCAGGTTGGCAAATCGTGAAGTAGTGAATTGCAACTGCGATCCTGAATCGAACTGGGCACGGCAAAGAACCAGTGTACAACAACGGTTGGACTGGATTTAAAGACGGGGGGTGCACATCGCAATCGTCGCGGTATGAGCAGAGCTTGAAGGACAGATGAAGTTAACTTGTTAGTCGGAGCAGCTATTTGAGTGTCAGCAGCAAAGGTACGAAATCACCAAGATGTACCAAGTAATTATCTTCACAAACCGGTGAGCCCTGAACAGAAATACGCTCCTACGGAGCCAACCGCTGCACTCAAAATAGAGTGGGAATGGAGGGTTCCCTTTGAGAGTGGAAGCTCTGACAGAGCTTTTGCCAGCGCGCTAACCGACCAAGACCAGTAAGACGGAATAGAAGCGGACGGACTCCACCACATCCAACTCACGGTCCAGCGTCAGAAATCTCACCATCAAAACCACGGGTAAATGCAACTTATTAATTTATTTGTAGTCCACCCAAATAAAAATATAATGTATAGTATTACATTAACTGTGCCCGAGACTTCGTCCGTAACCAATGCAAATTTACCTTATAACACCTCTATAGTCTAACCTAACGATATACGATACGATATTAGAAGTTGGATTTTCAGGAATGTGCACATATAAATTAAATGAATTGCTAATACGGGAGAGAGCAACTCACACTCAAATCTACACCTGCTATAGAAAGTGTTTGTTCTTGGGCTGTGTTTATGGTCATTACAAAATAGTGCAATGTGAGCTTCACAGGAAACTGTACGCATTTAAAATGAAATCGGAAATTATTAGGAATTAGAGGAATTCGAGGTATGTAAACGCAATTTCCTGTGCCGCACCCTGTCATAATCTCTGCTTCAATAACGTTTGGTTGCAAACCCTTTACTTTCAATCTGGTGCCGTTACATAGTTTAGGTGGACTTAAATTTCTTATTTTCAATTCTTTGCAAAAAAAACCGAAAACTCTTGTGAGTTTTGGTTACCTTCTGTGTGTAGGTAATTACTACTACTCTTCGAGGTAGTACTGGTAATATCTGACTAAAATCACCACAGAAGAGAATTGTGACGCCACCCATGGCGCGATCGTCTCATCTTATATCTCGCAAAGTTCTGTCCACCGCTTCAACTGCTTTACGATTTACTATTGTGCACTCATCCCATATTACTAATTAGCAATCACGTACAACCTTTGCTTTGTCGCTGTAACTAGAAATGTTGCAACCTGGGGTTTCCGTAATGTCCAAGTTAATTGGTATTTTAAATATTGTATGGGCGCTTTTCCATCCAGGTGACAATGTGGTTGCTATACCTGACTAGGCGAGTGCAAGTATGCATTGATTGCGTATTTGGGCAAATATTAGTGAGAAATGTTTTTTCCGTACTTGCGGGTGCATCGAAAAGCAGAATTTCCCCCAAGTCACTGGTTCCGCTTTGACATACTAGCTCGAATATTGTACGCTGTTCCGCCGTCAAATTTGCGAAATCGTTCTGCAATATCTCAGCTAGTTTCGATGTATTATAATGTATTTCCTTTATGTACTCTCTGTTAATGTGTTCGCAATTTAAACTAAGAGGGGGCATGCCATACTGCGGCAGACGATTTCCACCAATACACGTAACTATGTCTTGAATATCGAGCAAGCAACGATTGAAGTTACTCTCACGTAATCTACCGCTAAGCTCGCTATTATTGTGTAGCTGCATATTTCTGAAAAAGTTTTCCAACAATTTTTCTTGCTATTTATAACACACATCATTTCCACAATGTACAACAAAAATTCACACAAAAACCCCTGACGCTATTTTTTATAAAATTAAAAGCCAAAGCAAGTAATAGAGAAATCTTTAATATCACCACACTCCTATGTACCAAAGTCATCTTTGAGCCACCACACCACAAACGCACGGTAGCTCAGTGCTCAAACTTCCAGAAATATGGACATACAAGAAATTTTTGCACTAAAACCCGATCTGTGTTAAATGCGCTGGTAAGCCCAAGACTATTGACTGCAAACTAATAAGTGCAGATCAAATTAAGTGCGCTCTTTGTGGCGGCTCAAACACAGCCAACTATAAGGTATGTGACGTATACAACCACCTAAAAATTAAATGATTTCCCTCACTAAAAGAGAAAGACACTAAAAAAGATGACCACCAGGTAGTAGAACAGACATCAAACAAAGTTAAAATTGGAATAACGTACAGCAGCCAGTAACCATAGAAATCCCACAAATCAGGTACAACCTCAACAAAAAGATGAGCAACAAAAACGAAAGCAACAAAAACGAAACCAACAAAAACGAAACCAACAAAAACGAGACTAGTAAAAACACAGAAAAAAAGACTGAATTTTCAAAAGATTTAGCGGAAATAAAAGATATAATAAAACAACTAACTCAACAAATGAATAATATGATGAACATCATGACAGTACTATTGACAAAACTCGACAACAAGAATGGACACTAAAATAAAGATTTTAACTTGGAATTCAAACGGATTAAAAAATCACTTGATTGAACTACAGCTTTTCCTACACAACAACGACACTGACATTGCTTTGATATCGGAAACACACTATACAAGTAGCCAGCACATGAACATACGTGGATACAAGATGTACCAGGCAAGCCATCCCGACGGTACAGGACACGGTGGGACTGCTATAATTATTTAACAAAACATTAAACATAACGTATTGCTCCCATTCCAAGAAACCTCTATCCAGTCGACAAGAATACAAGACTCATCCGGACCACTAAGAATAACCGCCGTGTACAGCCCACCAAAGCACAATATCTCACAGTCGCAATACCTTGTCTTCTTAAAAACTCTCGGACAACGCTTTATAGCTGCAGAAACATAAAAACCTACAGGGTGCACTGCTGTTAGCAAAAGCTAAACATATTAGTACCGGCGAACCCACGTATTGGCCAACAGAAAAAAATAAAAAGCCAGACGTCATTGACTTTTATATACTCAAAGACATAGACTTAAATAATGTTTCATAACATCAAGGCTGGAAATATCGTCAGACCATACACCTATACTACTAGAACTCAATTCAATTGAACCAATTCTAAACTATTGCACAACAACAAAACTGACTGGGATACCTATCGCGACTACAATAACATAAACTTAAATACAAGCATTCCACTGAGAACACCCGACAACGTAATTTCACCTATAGTCCACCTAAACCATACCATTGAGAAGGCAGTATTGCAAGCAACTCCGGACAAGATAATACACCATGTAAAGCGATACACACCCTTTACGCTTCGCAAATTGATATGTACAAAACGAAAACTGAAAAAAGCATGGACCATTTGCAGATCCCCCAATGCGAAACATAAATATAACAAGGCAACTAAAGAAATTAGAAAATAGCTATAAAATTACAAAAATTACGAAATCACGAAGTATTTACAGAGGCTAACACCGACAAGCTGTACCGACTACTCCCTGTGGAAAGCTACAAAAAAAAACTGACAAATAAAACAGTACAACAGGCACCTATAAAATGGACAATGGATCATGGGCAGTAACGAACCTAGACAATGAGACAGTGCTAGCGAATTATTATGAAAAAATATTTGCTGATGAAACACTCAACGAAGATGACTGTCATATAAACTCGACAGTCACTCCCCAGCCAACTCGCCTTAAAAAACCATGCACAAATGAAATACTCAAATGTATACAGCCCAAAAAGCACACGGATATGACAAAATTAACTGAAAACTTTTAAGGGAGCTACCACTTCAAGCAGTGGTATACATACGTAATATTTTCAACGCGATAATTAGATTAAATTACTTTCCTAAAGTATGGAAAGTGGCTGAAGTCATTGCAATTCCAAAACCTGTTAAATACGTATATAATTCATTATCATATAGACCAATTGGCTTACTTCCAGTGCTGTCAAAAATGTTCGAGAAGCTCTTGTGCCAGCGACTGTTACCTATTATAGAACGCAAACATATAATACCTGACCACCAATTTGGCTTTCGACGAAAACACTCGATCATACAACAAATCCATCGTGTGACTCATACAATTTTACACGATCTTGACGACACGAATGTCCACAAAATACTAACTTTATTGCAAACAAATGCTGCAAGCCTTGCGGACTGTCGCTAATGTATGCTTCGACCATTGCGCAATCCCAGTGTTGATCTCCATTAAGCAAATGACGCGCATTGAAGGCAGCTTGGTAAGTACGACAAAGAATTCCATCAACTTTTCGCAGTTCAGCAAAAGAAATAGGTCCTCGAACTGTATGTAGAAGTAAGCGTAAGTAATAGAATTCGAAGTTGTTTGATTGCACGGCATACACTCTTCCGACGACATGTTGTTTGCTATCTCTTTATTAATCCAAGGAACACCATTAGCCGAATTATCATATTTTTGTGCCTCATCGAATTCGTCAAAAGGAGTGGATATTCTATTGAAATAGAAATTCAAATAGAACGTAATTGACGTTGTTCTGGCGTTTCTGCTTCTCGTATTTCTTCTCTGCTTCCCCATTCAGGTATCAAATCATTGTCATTATCTTGGCGTCTGTGCTCATAATTTACACTAGCCGAAACGTATGTGACTCAGTAGATCTTAACAAAGTGAAGAAAATCTAGAAGGAATACTTGCTGCTAAGGAAAGGCCGGCCACATCTCGCGCCCAAAATTGTATTTAAGGTGATTCTCGTCTTCTCTAGAACTTCAAAATAGTGAAGAACGTAATGCAGAAGATCAGCAGCACCAAAACGTTGCTAGACCTTTTGAAAATGATGATCAACATCAACAACAATTAGAATCGGCTAGGGTTAATTATGATCACAGACGCCAAGATAATGACAATGATTTCATAACTGAAAGGGAAAGGCGAGAAGAAATACGACAAGCAGAAACGCCAGGACAACGCTTATTACGATCACACGCTGGTCGGATTCATACAAATGTCAATAGAATTTCAACTTCATCTGACGATTTCGATGAGGCACAAGAATATGAATCTGCGGGTCATGGTGTTCCTTGGATTAATAAAGAAATAGCAGGTTTTACATATTTACCTACAATTCACTATGCTGAAGCTGCTACCATAGGTGGTATGGTCATGTGCTACAATTTCTGTGGTGCCCTCAAATGGAGAAAGGAGTCAAATGGATTATGCTGCTCAAATGCAAAAGATCATATGGAAATTTTTCATGACTCTCCAGACCTTATGAAATCACTTTTAAGTGTTAACCAACAACAGATTTTTAGATTTGGTTGAATGTTTATGAGGTGAAAATGAAGACTTAAAGGTGTCGGATGTAGGGTTCCAGACCAGACCGAGAGTTTTGGTAATATCACTGCCATCGCAAATCTTTAAGAAGGCTTTCCTTTCATCTAAAGGAATGCTGTCGAGCACGGCAGTGTTGTTTGAGCACCACTTCCGAATTTTGAATCGATGACGCCAAGATAATGACAATGATTTCATAACTGAAAGGGAAAGGCGAGAAGAAATACGACAAGCAGAAACGCCAGGACAACGCTTATTACGATCACACGCTGGTCGGATTCATACAAATGTCAATAGAATTTCAACTTCATCTGACGATTTCGATGAGGCACAAGAATATGAATCTGCGGGTCATGGTGTTCCTTGGATTAATAAAGAAATAGCAGGTTTTACATATTTACCTACAATTCACTATGCTGAAGCTGCTACCATAGGTGGTATGGTCATGTGCTACAATTTCTGTGGTGCCCTCAAATGGAGAAAGGAGTCAAATGGATTATGCTGCTCAAATGCAAAAGATCATATGGAAATTTTTCATGACTCTCCAGACCTTATGAAATCACTTTTAAGTGTTAACCAACAACAATGTAGCCATTTTTTATCCGCTTATCCAATAACGCATTTCAAATGTAGCTTTTCGGTGCGAAGGAAATTAAAAAGGGGCCATTTATGCCAGCCTTTTAAAATACAAGGCCAAATATATCATCTTATAGAATCGTTACTACCACAAGATGAGCCAAAATTTATTCAGACTTATTTTGTGTGGGACGAAGAAACTAATATCAGAAATAGGAAATTTCCACAACTGAAAAAAGAACTTATATCTGAACCCCAAAACATGCTGCATAAAGTCAACCATTACGTATGTAGTTTTAAATCTGCATTGGACTCAATACTGCCAAGGCAAGGAAATCATTACACATTGGTGAACAACGCCGATAAACTACCTGGCAGGGAACACCGTGCAACATACAACGCTCTTACCACAGATGAGGTTGCAGTCGGTTTGGCAGATCAGTAAAATAATAGGGGTGATATCGTATAGCACACTCGCGATGATCAGCTGCAGCACATTATCGAAACAAACAGGGCTTATGACGCCCTACAATACCCATTAATTTATGGTCGCGGAGAAGATGGATAATATTTCGGACTCTACCAAATTAACCCCATTAAAACAGTCTCAAGCTATAACAAAAAAATATCAGCACTGCAATTTTATTCAAATTTGCTGCAAATAGGGCATGGTCAATTTATTTATCTGCAAAGATTTCGAGGATTATTTTTTGTCGATATGTATGCCAATTTATTGTCGATATGTATGCGAAACTAGACTCTGAGCGCTTAGTATACATACGCATTAACCAGAAACATTTATGCGCTGATAATTACGTGCATCTCAGGGACGCTATGCAACAAGACAACAACATTGAAAGCTTAGGTCAGTTGTTTATCCTTCCGTCCAGTTTTACGGGTGGCCGGTTTTCGAAAATATGGCCGACCTGACATCTTTATAAACTTCACTACTAATCCAAAATGCAATGAAATTTCCAAAGAACTTCTTCCAGGATAGGCTCCACACGATAGACACGATGTCATAGATAGAGTTTTTGAATTAAAATTAAAAATTAAGATGAACTTGCTTAGAAAACAAAAACTTTTTGGCCCAGCTTTGTTCCACATTTATACCAGAAACATGGCAGAAACCTGGATTACCCCACGTGCACATTTTACTGCGGCTGCAAGACTAAATTCGACCCGATGCTGTTGACACAGTCATAAGTGCTAAATTTTCTTACAGAAGCCAGGACTCAATATTGCATAGTTAACGATACAGTCATAGGTGCTGAACTTCCTTACAGAAGCCAGGACCAAATATTGCATGATATAACTAAAACGCATATGATTAACGGGCCTTGCGGCACCTTTAATAGGAACTCTCCTTATATGCAGGAAAATAATTGTTCGAAAAGCTGTATCCAATTGTACGGTACCAGCTATAATTTGTATCGTCGAAGGTCGATGGTCAAAATGACGGTTTTACAGCTACAAGAATATGACATGGTCAGGAATACATTTTGGAAAATAGATGGGCTGTATTTTATTCTGCGGTGTTATTAAGAACATTTTAGACTCATATTATATTATTATGTGGATGGTGAACTTGGCATTTTCAAAGAACATGTCGTCGGAAGAGTGTATGCCGTACAACCAAACAACTTCGAATCCTATTAATTACGCTTATTTGTAAATACGGTTCGAGGACCTACTTCTTTTGCTGAGCTGCGATAAGTTGACGTTATCCTGTATCCTACTTACCAACCTGCCTGCAAAGCACGAAATTTGCTTAATGGAGATCAACACTCCAAGTTTAAATTGCGAACTAATTAACAGAGAGTAAATAGCGGAAATGAATTATAATACATCGGAACTAACTGAAATATTGCAGAATGATCTCGCAAATTTGATGGCGGAAAGACGTGCAATATTCGACCAAGTATGTCAAAGCCTAGCCTATGATTTGGGGGAAATCCTGTTTTTAGATGTACTGGGAGGTACGGGAAAAACATTTCACACCGAAGTCATATTGGCCTCAATACGAAATCAATTCTTAATTTTTCTCGCTGGTGCCTCATCAGGCATAGCAGCTACATTGTTAGCAGCAGGAAAAACTGCACATACAATGTTTAAAATACCAATTAATTTTGACATTACGGAAATCCCAGTTTGTAAATTTTCTAGAAACAGCGTCAAAGCAACGGTTGCACGTGATTGCTGTTTAGCAAATTGGGATTAGTGCACAATGGCAAATTGTAAAGCAGTTGAAGCCGTGGATAGGACCTTGTGAGATATAAGACGAGACGATCGGCCCACGGGTGGCGCCACAATGGTCTTCTGTGCTAATTTTGGACAGACATTACCACTACTACCTTAAGGAATAAGGGCTGATGAAATGGAAGAATACCTTAAGAGCTCAAGTCTATTGCGAAACGTTATACCAATGAATTTACCACTAAAAATGCGAGCACACACAGGAGGTAACCCAAATGCCAGCACATATTCTCAAATTTAAAGTAGGAGTACCGGTTTTTCCTTTATGAAATTTAAGACCACCTATATTATTTAACGGCACCAGATTGAAAGAAAAGTCCTTGCAACCAAACGTTCCGGTGAGCTAATGTTATGCAATGATCATAAACACAGCCCACGGAAAAACTCTATCATTATAGATTCGGTATAGATTCGAGTGTGAGTTGCTCATTGCAGCTAGTCTTTTTTATGAGTTGCTGTGCGTTGATCAAAAAAAAATAACACTCTGTATGCCCATATTGCAAAAATAGTCTCGGCTCGGTTATCTCTGGTGGCTGCCAAAAATCGCGCGGATCAGCCTTGCTTGCAGCGCATTCGGCTCAACATTCCGAGGCGGAATTAGAAGACTTGAAGAGCTTTTGCATGCATTTTGGGAAATCGAAAATTCCTGCGACCTGCCCGCTAAAGCAACCAAGAAGGAAATTAAATGCGAAGCTCATTACAAGCCGAACTTTTCACGGTTACCATCAGGGGAATATTTCGTACATCCACCGGTGGAGGAGAGTATAGATTCACCTTGCATGTATTACTTGCCTCATCACTGCGTTCTCAAGGAAGATAGCACAACGACAAAACTAGGGGTTGTGTTTGATAGGTCTACTGCAACATCATCAGGATACTCACTAAAGGAGGTGCTGATGGCCGGAACAACTATACAAGCCAAATTATTTACAACTCTGATTTGTATTCGCACCTTCCCGATTGCCCTCACCAGAGATATATAAAAAATATATTGTTGCGTGCCTATGTCGTCAGAAGACAGTTACTTGCAATGCATACTGTGGCGCAACTCACACCAGGAAGAAGTTCAAATCCATAAACTCGAGATTGTTACATTTGGCACAAAGCCTGCCGCATTTCTAGTAATTCGTAGAATGCATCAGCCGCCCATGGATGAAAAGGCAGCTTTTCCTATCTTGTCTGAAATTCTTTTATATAGACGACCTCATCACTGGTGCTAACTCATACCAGGAGGTGATGGAAACAATGCAACAAATAGCTGCGTTACTTGCCAAAGGCAATTTCAAAATTCAGAAGTGGTGCTCAAGCAACAGTGCCTTGCTCGACAGCATTCCTTTAGAGGAAAGGGAGCATTCCTAAAGATTCACAATGGCAGTGATATTACCAAATCTCTCGGAACCCTGCATCCGACAAATTTTGTTTTCATTATTACCTCATAAACATTCAACCAAATCTAACAAGCATTCTGTCCTCTACACCATAGCTTGATTCTATGATCCACTTTGTCTGATTGGTCCTGTCTTATCTAAAACTAAAGCCTTTCCGCAGGATCTATCTAAAGAAAAACTGGAATATGATGAGAGTTTACCAGATAAATTAAATTCTACATAGCTGAGTTTGTGCAATCAGTTTGGAGATGTGCAGAAAATTACCTTACCACGTTTGCGTGTAGATACATTCAATGGCCCATGCTGGGCCTAGCGCATAGTTGTTATGCTCAAAATCTCGTGTAGCATCGCTAAAGACGTTAACAGTGCCTGTTGCGTCGCAAAGTAGATGTCAAGGAGGGGGCAAGTAGACGAACTGTATATCCGATATATTGTTTATTAGGTTAGCTAAGCGAGCTTTGCATACCCTTGTGACTGCACTTCTGTATGACTCTGTCTCTTTCGCACCTGAATGCAGAGGTGCAGTCATAGCAGTGGTCAAAGCTCTTTTTATGCTTTAACCCATGCCTTAATGTACAAAGTAAAAGCTAGCGTGACAGCTGAGGAGAGAACATGTAAGAGTGGAAAATAATGTTACTATTTAATGAAATTTAATAATTTTAAAATAAAGATTTCAACATAACCAATACTTAGTAAGTTTGAATTAAATTGGAGGCTGGAAATACGCTCCGCGAGAGAAAATCATAGGCGTGGTCAAACGCCACAAAATAAACTGAAATATTGGCCCTGCATGCGCACATGCAACCAACCACAGCATCGTTTGCTATGCGAACAGCTGTTGCCCAATGCGTTAACGATGTTACGCAACCTTCCAACTACATGCTTTCCAATATCTTAAATTGCGGTACAGCGACGGAAATATGTAATGCATTGGCAGTAACCGATAGGACGACTTGGGGTGCTCCGCCAATAAATCCTGCAGCTAAATAGAATATGAGATTGCCGTTTTCGTCAAACACTGCTGTTTTTAACACCACGATGACTTCGCAAAATGCAGCATATGGAGGTGTAAACTCGATTACGATGCCGTTTATAGCTCCGAGAGCACCAGCCGGATTTGCGCCGCAATTTCACCGGAGAGAACCACCGTTCTTCGCAGAGGAACGAGCGCTGTCGTCCGCACAAATTGCCGCACGTCACGTCCTCAATAAAGACTTACCAATAAAGACTAACTTAGACTCAGTTATTTCACTAGCGATAGTCGTTCAAAATTATTGCGCTACGTTGTCAGCCATTCGAATATTTGAACGACCCAACACTGTTAAACAAGTTGGTAGATAAGATGCCGTGCGATTTGAAATTGGAGTGGGGACGCCACTGATTAACGTCGGGCAGTATAGGATCCAACTTGGCCATCTTTGACAATTGGCTGTTTGGTGTTGAGATGTGTGCCACCATGGTCACACCATACAATTCGATAACTGCTGACAGTGGTAAGAAAATAAATGGGACGTCAAGGGATAGAGTACTTATACATAACATGGTGCCCAACAACGAGGATGGTCAACCTGAGCCACGCCGACAGGAAACAGAGAGCTACTCGTGTACCAAATGTGAAGACAACCACCACTTGTCGGATTATTGTCGCTTTAAGGAAATGGGCATCAACCAGCATTGGGAGTTCGCAAAAGAAAAGCGTCTTTGGTTCGGCTGCTTCATGCGTCACAACATGCGACATTTTAAAACAAAGAAGCGATGCAACGTCGACGGTTGTAAAACGAAGCACAACTGTTTACTGCATGTGAAAGCCGGTGAAGTTGATAGGCAAATCCAGCGGAGCAACAGCAACAGCCGTTACAAAACGAATGAGATCGCAGTAATGTCCCACAGAAAGGAATCCGTGAATTCATTATTTCGCTATGTTCCCGTTACGTTGCATAGTAAGACGCGTATTGTCCATACATATGACTTGATCGACGAAGGTGCTGGGTGTACATTAATGGAAGAAAGCCTGCCGGATGATATACAACTCGACGGCCCGAAGGAAGATCTGTGTTTAAGATGGACTGGCGAAGTAACGCAAACAGAACGGGGCCCTAAATCTATTTTCATGAATATATCAGCGATAAAAAAACAGGCGCCCCAGTACACGCTGAAAGGTGTACGTACAGTAGCTCAATTGGACCTGCCCCTTCAATCATTTGATTGAAAGATGCTAAAAGTCCACAGTCATTCGCAGTGCATTCCAATCCAGCCATACACCAACGCGAGGGCGAGAATTATAATTGGATTGGACACCATAAAAGTTAGCGTGCCACTGGAAGTGCGTGAAGCGCACGAAGGTGATATTATCGACGCGCGATGCAAATAGGGATGGTCAGTATAAGGACGGCACAGCATCGAAACTACGAGTGACATGTAGACCGCAAAACGTTGGCAGACAGGAGATTTGATGAAGTTGTGTTAACCGATTCCTACCCAATGGCACTAAAGCATTTCAAATGCCTTGAAAGGAAAGTGACGACAGATGCTGACCTAAAGGCCTTTATGATCCGCACAATTCAAAGCTACAAGGAGGAGGGATATACACAAAAACTAGAAGACACTGACCTGGCACATAACAAAACTTCCTGGTACCTACCCATCTTCACAGCCAACAACCCAAATAAGAAGAAGACGCGTCTCCTTTGGGATGCTGCCGCTAAAGTAGATGGTCTGTCGCTCAATGATGTCCTGAAAAGGGCCCCGATGTTACTTGATTCGCTGATAGGAGTGTTAATACGGTTCCGGGAACGCCCTATAGCTGTGGCTAGCGATATACGGGAAATGTTTCACCACGTCTGAGAGCGCCCTGAAGATCAAGTGGCCCAAAAATTCTTATGGCGCGACGGCGATTCGACCCGGAGACCAGAAACATATGTGATGCCAGTCATGACCTTTGGAGCATCCTGTTCATCGGCCCTGTCGAACTACATAAAAAACCGCAACGCGAAGCGATTCATTTTCTTGAGGCCGTCAACGCAATGTGCTGTAACACCTTCATAGACGATTGGTTACAGTCAGTCAACTCAGAAGATGAAATGATTCAACTTGCAACCAGGGTGAAAAGAATTCATGCTGAAGACGGATTTGATATGGGGCGATGTACATGAAATTCAGCTCGGGTGATTTCGGTATTGGAAGACGTAGACAGTTCGCCGACGAAGCCCATCCCATCATCCGGAGAGTCCCAAGATAATAACCTAGGCATGTGTTGGTTGCCTGAAAAAGATTTGCTAACTTATGTTGTAAAGCCTGATCTGGTTGCAAAGGTATCCACATCCAGAGCAACAAAACGGCAAGTATTAAGTGTCGTTATGTCAATTTTTGACCCGATAGGACTTCTTGGCTTCTTCATAGTACACTCTCCACTGATTCGTTCCTATGCGTGATTAAGTCATTTGTAGCTCAACGCTCGTCCCATTACGAATGTTCTCAGATAACGGAACGAACTTTCGAGGTGCCAGCCGAATTCTGAAAGATGAGATGCTACAGATATCGGCGACAGCAGTAGAGCAGCGATACCCAACGATACAATTCATGTTCAACCCCCCAGCCGCGCCACACATGGGTGGTGCTTGGGAGCGTTTAGTGCGCTCAACTAAATCAATTCTCTCGTAAATCCTGCAAACGAATGGTCTGCGTGAAGAAGTGCTACGGGCCACACTGGCTGACGTTGAGGGTATGCTTAACTCAAGACCGCTTACGCACGTGCCCCTGGAATTGGTTGATGCTAAGGCACTGACACCAAACCACTTTCTGCTCGGAAGTTCCACTGGACTGCGTGACAGTGGCAATATAGATCAATATGGAGCCCAACTAGCAAAAAATTATCGAATTTCTTGGCACCTGGCTTATCGCTTCTGGAAGAGGTGGATCCGCGAATATTTGCTTACACTGATATGACGTACCAAATGGTTTTAGCCATCGCTAAAACCTACCTCTACACCTATTTTTATTGATGTCAAACAAGGCACGCATTTGTTACTTCGACATGCTCAAAAAGAGCATCTTTGGGTTGACAAAAACGCATTGCTAGAAAGGAAAACTATAAAATTATCCAGCAGTTTAGCTTCCCTTTCACCATTTCTGGACAAGTCTGGATTTCTACATGTTCAGTTTAGCTCTTCGTTTTGAGGATCGCCATCCAATCATACTGACGAATCAACACACTGTTGCACACGTCCATAAACACAATTTGCGTGCAGGTCACCGAGCTTTAGTAGCTGAAATTCGACTGCAGTACTGCCAAATCGGAGGACGCAAAACTATTGCTAGTGTTGTGAGTAAATGCATCAGATGTTTTCGATTCAAACTACGCCTTTTCGAGCACATAATATCTTATCTACCCAGGGAGAGTGTGGACCCAGCGCGCGCATTCATAACAACAGGAGTTGACTAGTGTGGATCCTTTGTTTACAAACCCGAGGAACGCAACACACAGCCGATAAAATGCTATGTTTGTATATTTATTTGTTTCACGACCAAGGCAGTTCACATAGAATTAACGCACACATTATCAACGCCAACATTTCTGGCTGACCTCTAGCGATCCATCAAGATGCGTGGTCGGCCTTCTTGTATTTGGTCTGATAATGCTACCAATTTTGTTGGCGCCAATAATGAACTAGCAGAGCTGAGAAGCCTTTTCCTGAGAGACCACCATCAATACGCTGTGCGTCAGTTCTGCCTTGCCGACAAAATCAAGAGAAAATGCCCGTCGTTCGCAGCGTCTTAGGGGATTATGGGAGGCCGTGGTGAAGACCGCTAAGTATCACTTTTACAGAGCGGTAGGACCATTGCTACTTGCGCACACTTTTGTGCACTATATCGGCTATTAGTAATTCAAGACACATAATGGATGGCAGCGTGCTTTTTAATTGCAAATGAACTTCTGAAAGCGCTGGGGTTACTCCAGCAATGATCTAAATGTTCGTCAACTATCTCGTGAAAGACGAAAACTTTCCGCCTAAAGACTAAGACTAAATCTTCGAACGGGAGGAAAATGTTTGGTTCCGCAAACAGTGCTGCCAAAGCAGTTAAGAAGTCAACAACCTTTTGATAGAATCTTACTCAAAAACATCTGATCGCGTCCTGTTATATAAATGTGTTAGTCTTTTCTTTTTCGCAAAACACATCGCATTTTTACTTGCCTGAAAACATTCCTTCGTTATACACACTGTTCCAATTAATATTCGAGCAGCTGTTTATAATTAAGTTTTTGTTCATTTGGATGAAATTTGCTCACTAAAACAAAAATAATCGGCAACTTACATAAAAAAAAGCATTAAAAACGAAATAATCAAAGAAATGTTGACTTTGTGGATGTTTTACATAAATATATCGCTGTAAAGTCCAGCGAGAAAGCTTTCTAGCACAACAATAATAACAATAATAATAATAATAATAATAATAATAATAATAATAATAATAATAATAATAATAATAATAATAATAATAATAATAATAATAATAATAATAATAATAATAATAATAATAATAATAATAATAATAATAATAATAATAATAATAATAATAATAATAATAATAATAATAATAATAATAATAATAATAATAATAATAATAATAATAATAATAATAATAATAATAATAATAATAATATTAATAATAATAATAATAATAATAATAATAATAATAATAATAATAATAATAACAATAATAATAATAATAATAATAATAATAATAATAATAATAATAATAATAATAATAATAATAATAATAATAATAATAATAATAATAATAATAATAATAATAATAATAATAATAATAATAATAATAATAATAATAATAATAATAATAATAATAATAATAATAATAATAATAATAATAATAATAATAATAATAATAATAATAATAATAATAATAATAATAATAATAATAATAATAATAATAATAATAATAATAATAATAATAATAATAATAATAATAATAATAATAATAATAATAATAATAATATTAATAATAATAATAATAATAATAATAATAATAATAATAATAATAATAATAATAATAATAATAATAATAATAATAATAATAATAATAATAATAATAATAATAATAATAATAATAATAATAATAATAATAATAATAATAATAATAATAATAATAATAATAATAATAATAATAATAATAATAATAATAATAATAATAATAATAATAATAATAATAATAATAATTAATAACATAATAATAATAATAATAATAATTTTTGTTTTGTGGAAGGAAGGTGGGGATGGCTACCGCATCGCACACCGTCGTGTAGTATGTGGGGCTCGCACCCACTAAAACCCCCTCCCCGTCAGGCATAAAACCACTTCGGAACAGCGTTCGCATTACTTCAAAGTAGGGCCGCCTTCCTCGCTCTGCGTGACCGTCTATGGATGATCTGCATCCAGATCACCCTGTTGTGTCCTTATGTCATGGTTCTTTCTTCTTCGTCGAAGAATTTCGTTAACAAAAACTACCACTTGTTTCCAGTTCTCTTCAATACTGTAATTTTGATCGATTGTGTTAGTCGATTTCGTCTTTCTGCAAATCTTATACAGTGAAAGACTGTGTATTCTGCGTTGTCTCTTTCTGCGTCTGCGTATACACAACTGGCTTCAGCACTTTTGCCTATTGAGAACAGAAAGGAGCTAAAATATCCGTGTCTTGTCAGCATTTGTGTGACATAGTAATCTACTTCGCCGTGTTTGCTTTGTACCCAAATTTTGATATCAGGTATAAGCCCCTCCGTCGATCTTCCCGTGCTCTCATTAGTCCATCTCTCTTGCCTTAAGTCAAGAGTTTCTTCTTTTCAGTGTTCGACTGTTTACCCCGTTGCTACCCCTGCTTGACACAACTCGTAAATACTCTTTCGCTCGATGGATAGCAGATCAATCGGCTCCACCCCAGCGATTACAAGTGCTGTTGCTCCAGATACCGTTCGATATGCCTTTATTATCCTCATCGCGACTATGTCGTCTGCATATCCTCCTAAGTAGGAGTCATCAGGCATATCTATGTGAAGAATTTCGTCGTAGCTTATTTTCCAGAGTTCTGGCCCTAGGATTGATCCTTCAGCTGCTCCTGACGTTTTTTTAACACACTTCTCGCCTGCTTTGGTCTGGTATATCAGCTTCCGACTCTCAAGCTAGCTTTCTATAAGCCTCATGAAGTAATTGGAGATATGGAATTTTTTTCCAGAGCTTTTGTTGTGTTTTCCCATCTCACGTTGTTCTTGATGTCCAATGTTGCAAGTAGTACGACAGGCCGCGAGAGATGATTGCCCTGTTGGGTTTTGATTGCTACCCCAACGACTTATTGTTCCGATTGTTCCGATTGTGGACCTTCCGGGCCTGAAGCCGTGCTATCTCGTGGAGAGCCCGCCGGCGCTTTCGATCGCTGCAGTTAATCGAAGCTAGATCAGCTTCTCCAGCAACATACCAGTTGTATTTAGCATACAGAGTGGTCGGTACGCTAATAACGTTCCTGGGTCTCCCTAGCCTTTGCTGATTAATACCAGTCGCTGTATCTTTCAAGATTCGGGGAATATTACACTTCGTATACACCTGTTGTACATATTAAGCAGTATGTGGGATCGGCTTGCTGTAATTGCCTTTAAGACTTCCGCTGTAAGGTTATCAGGGCCCGGTGCCTTCTTGTTCTTAAGGATCTTGGCTGCTATGACTAGTTCGTCTTCGATGAAGAGCTCTACGTGTTCCCCAGTAGTCTGCGGCATTGTGATTGTTGATCGTGCCACATATGTGGGAAAGAGCGTTTTGACTACATTGTCCATTTGTTCTTCCTCTATATCAGGAAGTGCGCTGTTAGACATAACCTTGTTTTGGCGATTTTATAACCCAGACCGCACGTGTCGTAATACACATTATTACAGAAAGCCTTCCATTTATCCCACTTGCTCGTTTGGATGGCGATATTTAAGCTCTTATTGGCTGTCTTATACATATCCCCCAATCGGATGGAGTCTTCACTGCGCTTTGCTCTTTTAAGGAGACATCTGCATCGGATACACTCTTCTCTCAGAACGTTTATCTCCTCTGTCCGCCAATATACCTCTTGTCCTTGTCTGCGGGGGTTTCCTGCCTTTGTCATAGCAGCATTACAGGCAGTTTTTATGGCTTTCATGGTATTTTACTACACTCTGGGTGTTTCCGTTGTGAGAGACATCGAGTAGGCACCTGTCGATTTTGTTGATCAAGAGGGTCTTGTTCAAGTGCTTTACGTTCCATCTGCGGTTACTACGTGCGGTATTACGTTCTGCATTGAATATTATTCTCTGCGAGGATGAAAGATATATATTCATGGTCGCTGCCATTGTACATATCTAATACTTTCCAGTGCGTTACCTTATGTGCCATATTCTCTGAGACCAGAGTAATGTCGGGGATTGTTCCTGCTTTTATCGTTCGCCGAAAAGTCGCAGTTGTACCGACGTTGGCTACTACGAGATCCGCTCTTGCAGCCTTATCAAAAACTCTACGACCTCTGGAGTTTGTTGAAAGCATGCCCCACTCTACAGCTCTCGAGTTAAAACCTCCGGCTACAACAAGGTTTCCCTGTAAGCGCTTAGCTATTTCTTCAATATCGTCGAGTTTTCTCTGATATGCTTTTATACCATCGCTAGGTGTTAAATAGCAGTTGATGACGTTGTAGCCTTTGACTCTCCCATATACGTAGCAATTCCCTTTACCACTGCTCAGATGCCGAAATTTGCTTGAATTTGGAAACCATAATGCAGCAGTTTTGGTGTCGTTTTCCAACCAGAATCCAGTTTATTTCCTCTTGTATTGCTCGCTGATTACAACCAAATCAATTTGTTCCTCAGTGAGTATTTGGGACAACAGATCATCCGCTATCCTGCTTCTATGTAAGTTTGCTTGGAGGCCTTTCATCTTCCATTTCTCCTGGCACTGGCACCTCAGCTCTTTGCCCCAGGGAAGTGATTCAGCTCCTTGAGTTTATCATGTGCACATAAAGAGCATTTTGGTGGTGGCTTCGTGCAAGTGTTCATCTCGTGTCCATTCTCTCCGCACCTAATGCACAGGTCACTACGGTCCTGTCCTCTACAGTCCTTCCGCAAGTTTCCAACGCCAAAGCATCTGAATTTCGATTAATTTCGATGTATTGCTTTACTCGACACCGCGTCCATCCGATCTTAATCTTCTGCTATTTCAGTACCTCATATCCGTCTTCTGTGGGTAGTATGACAAAGGCCCGCTTCAACTCTAAATTGTTGGCGTCTGTGAGCCGAACTTGCATTTCTTGACCCCTGTCGCCTATCACTGCCTTGATTGCAAAGACAACTTATTTTACCTCTGTGAGACTGTCCAGGTCTCGTATCTCCAGCTTGCAAATTCGCTTGATGGCCTTCACTGATGCACTTTCCTTAAGCACGGTTTTGATGCTTTCACAAAACTTATCAATTTTGCTTCCTTTAGTAAGTTCAACTAGCATGTCCCTTGTCCTTGTCTTCCTGACAGATCGGACAGAACTCTCGGCTTCATCTGGTTTCATATTTTTTTTCAGCAGTCTCAGAATTTCCACGTAGCTCCTTCCGCTTTCTGGCTTAATTAGCACAGCTTCCGGACGAATTCACGTCCTTGACTTAGGCTTATCTACCTTTATGCCAATAACACATAATTTCTGAGTTTTGCTTACTTTTGTTTTGTCATGTTTCGACTTTCCTTTTTTGTGATTCACAGTCTCGAATGCATCATTCAGCTCCCTGTTTCTCACTTTTTAGATCGAACCTTGTATCACAGGACTTGTAGCGACTCTTTTCTGGGTGCCCAGGGCTGTAGTTTCAGTTTCGCCTTGGTCCTGTTGTTCATTGCCTTGCTTTTTCGCCTCCTAACCACTTTCTATGTCGGCGTTCATCCAGCTGTTCCTGTCGCTTCCGATGACATCGAAGAGTTCACTCAGTTCAGACACGCCGCCTTTAATGTCCATGCTTATTTCGATACCTCCACATGGCATTCTTCATTCTTCGCAGTACGCCTTTGCACCCCTCTAGCGTTTCTTCTTCCAGGGTCCTCATCTTCAGCTCTTCCCTTGGGGAGCCGCATTACTCTTTGTTGTGTGCTCGGGGTTTCCACAGCTTCAAGTGGGGTTTCCGCGTTGAATTGGGTCTCCTTTTCTCTTTCGACAGCTTGTGTAGTTTTCGGCGTCTCCTGAGTTATCTGGATAAGGCTCGCCTCCACTATTTGTGACGCTCTTTGATTTGGCGACCGCATCGTCAAATTACTTCTCAGGAACATTCCGCTCCCTACTTTCTTTTGTTGTTGTTGTTGTATACTCATAGTGAATGAGCCCAAACTTTAAGCCGTTATCTCCTCTCATACGTACAGATGTCCGAAATTTTACCATGAGTCGCTATACAGGCAGTGCGGTCCATGCGAGTGTTGATACAAGACTTCAGAGCCAGAACAGACATTAAGCGGTAGTTCTCTCAACTGCACCTGTACCACCAATCTAACGGTGATGTGATTTGAACGTACTTAGAGACTCGCCGAGTTTTAATAGGACGGATGTAAATGCAGTATTAGCCCAACAGCCATTTCGCCAGGAGTTCAATCTGTGTACTAATATGCTGGAATACCTTAGTCATTAGCGATCGGATCTTCTTTTCTGTCCACCGATCCTGAAAAAACATTAATAATAGCCGTCCAATGTAGAGCAGACGCTAAACAGGACACCGCCCGGTTCGGGAACAGATGGTCCTGGATTTCTCGCCCAGATAGCCATTCCATCTGGTCAGGCTGGCCATCGCCTTCTCGCCTTAGCAAGCGCTCTGACGGGTGTCAAAACTGTTTCCCGGAGTCGCCACGTGGAGGCGGTGAGGTGCTTGGGTTTTGTCTGGATGGATCGTGCTGGACTTCGCCATGTTAAAGCCGATCAGACACTTTACCATTCAGCCATTATTATAAACATAATAATAATAATAATAATAATAATAATAAAAATAATAATAATCATAATATAAATTTTTTTTAATGTCATAAAACATAAAAGTTTTCATGGTTCCGATCAGGTAACAGACACCCCATTAGGCAGCTCATATACTTAAAATCCCCAGGTATATAGCTACTATTTAATAATAATTATAAACAGAATTATTTACACATATAAATCTAAAGATTAGGTATATAACTAGTAATAATATTTGCATACAGAATTTATGCTTTATTTATACGACTATATCATAAGATTATGACAGTAGTTGTCTGAAATGCCGTCTTTATGCCGATGTATAGGTGTGGACTGTACAAGTTTCCTAGCCAATCTGTTTGCGTGATTTCTTAATCTGTTGCTATATCTACTTGTGTGTAGATTTATTTCTTCCTCAACTAGGGCTATGTTGAGATCATGGTGTATACGGCTATTCCTGACGTACCAAGGACAGCCGGTGATTGTGCGTAAAGCATAGTTCTGAGACCTTTGAAGTTTTGTACGGTGAGTCCTAGATGCCATTCCCCATATTTGTATGCCGTATCGCCATATCGCCGCGACAACTTGGTTGTAGACCGTTCTTTTGCTCTGCAAGGACACTCGGCTTCTGCTACCTAACAACCAATGGAGACGACGCAGTCTGCTTCTACAGGTTGCTACTGTGACTTGTATGTGTCGCCGAAATGTGTGTCGTTTGTCCAGGATTAGCCCCAAAGTACTTTGCTTCAGTTTTGAGTTCCAACGTCACACCGTTAACCGAGATGGGAGGAGGGATACTCCTTCTGAGAGTGAAGCAAACGTTGGTACTTTTGCTCGGGTTGAGTTGGACATTCCATCTCCGTGCCCAGACTGTCAGCTTGTCCAAATAATTCTGTAAGACGCTGGTAGCGCTGGAAGGGTTGCTCACCATGACACAAACATCATCCGCATATGACGCCATAAGCAGGGACCTTGGCGATATTCCGAGGGCTGTATTATCAGGCAATAGCATGTCAGCAGCAAATAGTGAGTATAGGACAGGTCCCAGCACATTTCCCTGAGGAACACCTGCCTCCACAGGATGAGGGCGAGACAGCGTCGCCCGCACTTTGACCCTGAAGGATCGATCTTCGAAGTAGGATTGCATCAGAGCAAAGAACGGCGAAGGGAGGGAGGATTTGACTTTGTGCAGCAGCCATACGCGATCAAATGCCTGAGCGACATCTAGGAATACCGCATTATAGAACTTCTTCCTGCCTTTAGTATGTGGTCAGTGATTCTGTGCAGCTGCCCCACGGTTTCATGCCCCGCTCGAAGTCCGCATGGGTGGTTTGGAATGAGATTTCTTTCCTTGGTTATTTCAGCTAATCTGTCACTAACCAGTCGGTCCCATACCTTCGATAAGGAAGGCAGGAGACTGATAGGCCCATAGGATTCGGGGTTATCCTCCGATTTCCCAGGCTTATGGACCATGGAGACAATTTCTGACTTCCAGGTTGTTGGGTAGTGCTGTGTACTCATTATGGCGTTGAAAATCGCCACTATAACAAGTACAGCATTCAGTGGTAGCGCCTTGATGGTGCGATTGCACACAATATCATGACCCGGAGCTTTATTAGGTTTTAGACGTCGAATGACAGCCTTAACTTCATCGACCGTGAATGGCCTCACAGGTGGATCCAACTGTGTGGGCGTGGACAGGAAACGTTCAGTTTCCGCTACCTTTTCTGGCTGTACAAGGTCTCTTGGCTGAAATTAACGTTCTAAATGTGCGGCAAAAGAGTTGGCTTACTCGGCATCAGAGCGGCACCTCTTCCATTTTCATCCATTATTGGCAACTGCCTAATTGGATGTCTCGTGCAGTTGCGTGTGGCTTTGCATAAGCAGAACTCAGCATACCTCTGCGTAGACATGTTTTCCAGCATATAATCAAATTGCTGTCCGCTGGCTATTGAGTTCGGATCTGAGCAGCTCTGATGCACGGTTCCAATTTGATTTGTCTTCTGGGTCACGAGAACGTTGGACAATTTTACGAAGTCTACGCTTCTCTAGAAGAAGGCGTCTCAATCTTGCATTTAGTTTGAATGGTGCATTGAAGTGGAGCGGCTGGTGTTCCGTAGGGCGTTTAGCTTCAGTAGCAGCGTCATAAATCTTACGGTTGAAGAGCTCGATAGTGTCGTCAATGTCCTGTCCAGAGCTCAATTCAACTTCAGGAAAACAGTTATTGTTAAATATGGTCCTGAAGTTTTCCAAATTTGTGTCTTTACTAATGAGGCCCTCAACTTGCGGGAAGCATCTGGCAGAGGTGTTAAAAGTGATTATTAAGGGAAGATGATCAGAGCTTAAGTCGGGGCGATGAGACACTTGTAGTTGGAAGTGCGGAATGTGTCTGTAAAGGGCGAAGTCCAGACATGATGGGCGCTGTGATTGTGCAGTTGGGTATCTGGGTGGGGTGCCAGTAGCTAAGATGTTGATGCTGCAAGAGCCTGATCAACCAGGGCACAGTTAATGGTGAGCATTCCAGTCTCCGCATAGTAAACATTTTCTGTCCATAGAACCAATTAGACTGTTGACAATATTTGTGGTCCAGACAGTACGAGGCGTGCAGTAAATCGCACCGATTTCGACGTTGCCCGCGATGGTGGAGACAATCGCTGAGGCAACTTGAAAGCAGTTGGTACGTTGAGGGGCAGTTACAAAGTGCTGAATGTGTCTTCTGATTAAAATTGCAGCGCCTCCTTTACGACTAAGTGAATCTGGTGAGTTTGCTGCGTAGGATAAGTAGCCGTATAAATTGGGGGACGTTTCGGACAGTAAGATAATATGGATATCATGCAACTGTACGAAACACTCAAGTTCTCGCATCTTGTTGGATATGCTTCTGGCGTTCCTACACATTATTCTTATTGGGTGTGGAGTCATCTGAAATGACGCGCAGTGAGTAGCTAGAGAATCTGGGACCGCATACGGGTCATCTGTTCCTGCACTGACACCAGACTTCTGATCGACTCGTTGAGAGAGTTGAAGGACACGAGAAGCGAGCTGAGAACGTCAGCAACGTTATTTAGCTGAGTGGTGAAGTCTGAAGATTGATTGTGTGGCTGCTGCTGTTTTTTATTTTGAGTCGCATTAGATAGGTTGTCTGCAGCCAATTCCTCGTATGGCACTTTTGCTGTACGCTTTTGCCATATCCTTATTGAGAACAGGAAGCAGCTAAAATATCCGTGTCCCATCAGCGTTTGTGTGATGTAGTAATCTACTTCACCGTATTTTCTTTGTAGCCAAATTTTGATATCAGGTATAAGCCCCTCCGTCGATCTTCCTGTGCTCTCATTAGTCCATCTCTCTTGCCTTAAGTCAAGAGTTTCTTCTTTTCAATGTTAGACTGTTTGCCCCGTTGCTACCCCTGCTTGACACAACTCGTAAATACTCTTTCGCAGTGAGGTCCTGATTTAAACGTACCTTAGAGACTCGCCCAGTTTTCATAGGACGGAGGTAACTGCAGTGTAAGCCACACAGCCATTTCGCCAGGGTTTCAATCTGGGTACTAATGTGTTGGAATACCTTAGTCATCAGCGATCGGATCTTCTTTTCTGTCTACCGTCTCCTGAAAAAACATTATTAATAGCCGTCCAATGTAGAGAAGACGCTAGAGAGGACGCCGCCCGGTTCGGGAAGAGACGCGTCCTGGATTTCTCGCCCAGATAGCCATTCCATCTGGTCAGGCTATGTTGGATGTCGCCTTCTCACCTTAGCAAGCGTTCTGAAGGGTGTCAAAGCTGTTTCCCGGAGTCGCCACGTGAAGGCGGTGAGATGCTTGGGTTTTGTCTGGATGGATCGTACTGGACTTCGCCATGTTAAAGCCGATCAGACACTTTGCCATTCAGCCATTATTATAGACATAATAATAATAATAATAACAATAATAATAATAACAATAATAATAATAATAATAATAATAATAATAATAATAATAATAATAATAATAATAATAATAATAATAATAATAATAATAATAATAATTTCAAAATAGGTCTAACTAATGCTGTGTACAGCAATTTAGTAGTGTAAGGATACATAATACCTTAGGCCACCCTTTAATGTATTCCAACACAACCTTAGCCTTAGTGACAGATGAGTAAATGTGGCATCCGAAATGCAGCTTTGGTATTGTCATAGCTGTGGCTGTTTTAAACAAAACTTTTTGAGTCCTAGACGTTAGGTAGGAAGTAATCCAACTGACCAGGTTGGATGGAATACCAAAGGACAAATCCTTGCAATTCTAACTTAAGTCACTAATCACGCCTAGATAAATTGACATTTCACCAAGTTGTTACATTTGCTCTTTTCTTTTAAATTTAATTTAAGTTGTTGTTCAATAATAGTAAAATTAAAGATATTTGTATTATAATAAAAAAAAAAATCAGCCGGCGCTCGTGTCCCATTGATGCAAAAAGATGAAAATTAGACGGGGTGACGTCTAAAGAGCACGCTACATCCAAGCGTTTTCACGTCTGTTGGAACAACCGTCAAGAGCCTACGATTCTCTGGTTACTTATAAATAGAACATAAGTAATGTTTACAATGGCATAAGCCATCAATCAACGTACAATATATATATCACACGAAAATATCAATATTGTCACAGCTCAATATTTTAAAATTCTCAGTGAAGGAAAAAAAAAAATGTTTTCGAGAATATTCAAGATATAATCGCATAATAGAAACAACCCAGCAATTTCTTAAGCGTAGAAATAGAAGTGGCTAAAATTTGTACAAAACCAACCCCAGCCCACTCAACAATAGTGAATGCACCTAGAAGCAGTCACAAGAAATTAGCAAATAGATGATATACGTATAATGCTTACGACAACAATAAAATCAAAGCTTTCGATAACCTATGGCGACGGGGATGAACAAATAAAAAAAAATTCAAAATCCAAATTCGATGTAAAAACCCAAAATACAAAAGTCCAAAATCTTCAAAGCGAAACGATATAATAATAATAATTATAATAATAATAATAATAATGATAATAATAATAATAATAATAATAATAATAATAATAATAATAATAATAATAATAATAATAATAATAACTAATAATAATAATAATAATAATAATAATAATAATAATAATAATAATAATAATAATAATAATAATAATAATAATAATAATAATAATAATAATAATAATAATAATAATAATAATAATAATAATAATAACAATAATAATAATAATAATAATAATAATAATAATAATAATAATAATAATAATAATAATAATAATAATAATAATAATAATAATCGTAATATTCATTTTTTTTAATGTCATAAAATATAAAATTTTATTCCTGCTTCCGATCAGGGGACAGACACCCCATTAGGCAGCTCATATACTTACGCCAGGTATATAGCTACTACTTAATAATAATTATATACAGAATTATTTACACATATAAATCTAAAGATTAGGTATATAACTAGTAACAATATTTGCATACAGAATTTATGCTTTATTTATACGACTATATCATAAGATTATGACAGTAGTTGTCTGAAATGCCGTCTTTATGCCGATGTATAGGTGTGGACTGGACAAGTTTCCTAGCCAATCTGTTTGCGTGATTTCTTAATCTGTTGCTATATCTACTTGTGTGTAGATTTATTTCGTCCTCAACTAGGGCTATGTGGAGATCATGGAGTATACGGCTATTCCTGACATACCAAGGACAGCCGGTGATTGCGCGTAGAACATAGTTTTGAAACCTTTGAAGTTTTGTACGGTGAGTCCTAGACGCCGTTCCCCATATTTGTATGCCGTATCGCCATATCGGCGTGATAACTTGGTTGTAGACCGTTCTTTTGCTCTGCAAGGACACTCGGCTTCTGCTACCTAACAACCAATGGAGACGACGCAGTCTGCTTCTACAGGTCGCTACTGTGACTTGTATGTGTCGCCGAAATGTGAGTCGTTTGTCCAGGATAAACCCCAAGTACTTTGCTTCAGTTTTGAGTTCCAACGTTACACCGTTAACCGAGATGGAAGGAGGGATACTCCTTCTGAGAGTGAAGAAAACGTTGGTACTTTTGCTCGGGTTGAGTTGGACATCCATCTCCGTGCTCAGACTGTCAGCTTGTCCAAATAATTCTGTAAGACAAGGGCTCTGGTTGCGCTGGAAGGGTTGCTCACCATGACACAAACATCATCCGCATATGACGCCATAAGCAGGGACCTTGGCGATATTCCGAGGGCTGTATTATCAGGCATTGGCATGTCAGCAGCAAATAGTGAGTATAGGACAGGTCCCAGCACACTTCCCTGAGGAACACCTGCCCCCACAGGATGAGGGCGAGACAGCGTCGCCCGCACTTTGACCCTGAAGGATCGATCCTCCAAGTAGGATTGCATCAGAGCAAAGAACGGCGAAGGGAGGGAGGATTTGACTTTCTGTAGCAGCCATACGCGATCAAATGCCTGAGCGACATCTAGGAATACCGCATTAGAGAACTTCTTCCTGCCCTTAGTATGTGGTCAGGCTGTGGGGTAGTGCTGTGTACTCATTATGGCGTTGAAAATCACCACTATAACAAGTACAGCATTCAGTGGTAGCGCCTTGATGGTGCGATTGCACACAATATCATGACCCGGAGCTTTATTAGGTTTTAGACGTCGAATGACAACCTTAACGTCATCGACCATGAATGGCGTCACAGGTGGATCCAACTGTGTGGGTGTGGACAGGAAACGTTCAGTTTCCGCTACCTGTTCTGGCTGTACAATGTCTCTTGGCTGAAATTAACGTTCTAAATGTGCGGCAAAAGAGTTGGCTTGCTCGGCATCAGAGCGGCACCATCTTCCATTTTCATCCATTATTGGCAACTGCCTAATTTAAGGTCTCGTGCAGTTGCGTGTGGCTTTCTGGTGAGTTTGCTGCTTAGGATATGTAGCCGTATAAATTGGTGGACGTTTCGGACAGTAAGATAATATGGATATCATGCAGCTGTACGAAACACTCAAATTCTCGCATATTATTGGATACGCTTCTGGCGTTCCAACACACTATCCTTATTGGGTGTGGATTCATCTGGAATGACGCGCAGTGAGTAGCTAGAGAATCTGGGACTGCATACGGGACATCTGCTCCTGCATTGACACCAGACTTCAGATCTACTTGTTGAGAGAGGTGAAGAGAGAGCTGAGTGGTGAAGTCTGAAGATTGGTTGCGTTGCTGCTGCTGTTTTTTATTTTGAGTCGCATTAGATAGGTTTGCCTGCAGCCAATTCTGCGTATGTAGGTCCATTAGGTTGCACAAAGGTGGACTGATGCTGAGTAGAACGCTGGATTCTGGTTTGCACAGGAGGATCATCTACAGGAGGATGCTTTAATTTAGGAGCATTACGCTGATTTCTTATAATATATTTTAGATACGCAGGACAGCCTTTATAGTTTGAAGGGTGCTCCTGATTGCAGTTAGCACAAGTTGAGGGTTCCGTTATCGGGCGTATGCAGTCAGCCGATTTGTGTTCATCGCCACAACCTACACAGGTCGGAGTTTGTCTGCAATAGCTGGCAGTGTGGCCAAAGTCTTGGCATCGACGGCACTGCTTCACATCCTGCTTTTTACGACCCTCCTCGATTTTTACCCTTTGGCCAACTAGTTTACTTATGTTTTTAAGCTCAGCTGTATTGCTTCCAGGAGCAATGCTAACAAAGAGGAGACTCATAGGTAATCCGGTGGAGCGGTTTATGGGTCAGTGCACATTTGAAGCTTTATGACCCAATTTCTTCAGAGAGTCGGCGATTTGGTCAGGGGGTGTGTCGAAATGCAGGCCCTTAATAACGATTTTGTAAGGCTTTTCTTCTTTCAGCTGGTATGTGTAATATTCCACAATAAGTTTGTCAAAGTTACTTTGGATCACGCGGTAGGTGTATCGATCCTTGGCATAGATCCGAGTAACTCCTCCCACCGAAGTTCTTGTGTTCATATTAACTGGGTCGACAAAGGTATAAGGCTGGAAACTTTTAACTCCATGTAGAGTTATTGGTGGAGGCTTAGGTTGGTTTCCGTGGAAATTAGCACATTAGAGTGTTTCCCATAACTACCAGTTTCAGCCGTCAAAATAGCATTGCCTGAGGTGTGGCTACGATGATTTGGACGCTTAGCAGAGGATGGAGATAGTGTCTTACTAATTTTTCGCTTTACTCTTGTCGTTTGAAAGCAGCGCACATCAAAATTGTAAGTAACAGCTGAGAAATGTTGCTGCTCAGATATCATTGTAGGCGCTGTTGTTGTAGTGGTAGTAGTTGTAGAAAGGACAGCTTTGGTCGTCTGCACAGAAGTAGTGAGTGTTGCAAAATAAGCATTTGCTGAGTTATAAGTAACAGCTGTTGCAGATATTGATGGTTTAATAGTGACACCCAGTGCAGGGCTGCAGTTCACAGGGTTAAAGCCAGGGATGAAGCAGTCATTGTTAGGTGTGTAGACTTGGACAGTGCTGCCAAAAACGTTTGAGGCTGCCATATTTAGGTAGCTTGAAAGATGGGGAGATGAGGAGCTACTGTGAGACTCAGTGACATTAATGTTGTTCTTGGTATAGCTTTTATCGCACATGTGCTAAGCCAGCACAGGCAATATTGAATCACTTAAAATTGATCGAATGCCCCTTATGAGCACAATAAATATACTACAATTAGTTGAACACTAAGAACTTAATTTTGTGCCACTTTGGTGGACTTGTCCATCTATGTAAGTTAATTATTTACACAGTTTCACACACACGAGTTAAGCGCACGACCTCGCAGTTCAACACGCGACTCGCGAATCATAATATTAATAATAATAATAATAATAACATTGATAATAATAATAATAATAATAATAATAATAATAATAATAATAATAATAATAATAATAATAATAATAATAATAATAATAATAATAATAATAATAATAATAATAATAATAATAATAATAATTACAATAATAATAATAATAAAAATAATAATAGTAATAATAATAAGTAATAATAATAATAATAATAATAATAATAATAATAATAATAATAATAATAATAATAATAATAATAATAATAATAATAATAATAATAATATGGCACTCGCACCCTCTAAAACCCCCTCCCCAACATTCCTATTTCCACTTCGGAAGAGCGTTCGCAATACTTCAAAGTGGGGCCTCTTTCCCCGCTTAGCACGACCTTCTGTGGATGGTGTGCTTCCAGACCTCCATGTTGTGTCCTTATGTCAAGGTCCTTCTTCTTCAGTCGAAGAATTTTGTTAACAAAAACTGCCACTTATTTCCAGTTCTCTTCAATACGGGTCATTTTGCCTACGATGTCATCGGGTGTGATATGTCCGATCGATTGTATTAGCCGATTTCGTCTTTCTGCCAATCTTTTACAGTGAAGGGCTGTGTGTTCTGCGTTAACTATTTCGGCGTCTGCGTATACACAACTGGCTTCAGCACTTTCGCTTATTGAGAACAGGAAGCAGCTAAAATATCCGTGTCCTACCAGCGTTTGTGTGATGTAGTAATCTACTTCACCGTATTTTCTTTGTAGCCAAATTTTGATATCAGGTATAAGCCCCTCCGTCGATCTTCCCGTGCTCTCATTAGTCCATCTCTCTTGCCTTAAGTCAAGAGTTTCTTCTTTTCAATATTCGACTGTTTGCCCCGTTGCTACCCCTGCTTGACACAACTCGTAAATACTCTTTCGGTCGATGGCTAGCAGATCAATCGGCTCCACCGCAGCGATTACAAGTGCTGCTGCTCCAGATGCCGTTTGATATGCCCTTATTATCCTCATCGCGACTATGTCGTCTGCATATCCTCCTAAGAAGGAGACATCAGGCATATCTATGTGAAGAATTTCGTCGTAGCTTATTTTCCAGGGTTCTGGCCCTAGGATTGATCCTTTAGCTCCTCCTGATATTATTTTAACTCACTTCTCGGCCGCTTTGGTCTGGTATATCAGGTTTCAACTTTCATGGCAGCTTTCTATAGGCCTCATCAAGTAAGTGGAGATACGGAATTTTTTTTGCAGTTTTTCTTATGTTTTCCCTGTTTGGTTGTGGGAGCTACTTGAACGACTTTTTCAATTGCTCCGATTGTAGACCTTCCGGGCCTGAAGACGTGCTGTCTCGAGGATAGACCGCCAGCGCTTTCGATCCCTACAGTTAATAAGGGCTTGATCAGCTTCTTCAGCAACTTACCAGTTGTATTTAACATACAGAGTGGTCGGTACGCTAATAACGTTCCTGGGTCTCCCTAGCCTTTGCTGATTAATACCAGTCGCTGTATCTTTCAAGATTCGGGGAATATTACACTTCGTATACACCTGTTGTACATATTAAGCAGTATGTGGGGTCGGCTTGCTGTAATTGCCTTTAAGACTTCCGCTGTAAGGTTATCAGGGCCCGGTGCCTTCTTGTTCTTAAGGATCTTGGCTGCTATGACTAGTTCGTCTTCGATGAAGAGCTCTACGTGTTCCCCAGTAGTCTGCGGCATTGTGATTGTTGATCGTGCCACATATGTTGGAAAGAGCGTTTTGACTACATTGTCCATTTGTTCTTCCTCTATATCAGGAAGTGCGCTGTTAGACATAACCTTGTTTTGGCGATTTTAAAACCCAGACCGCACGGGTCGTAATATACATTATTACAGAAAGCCTTCCATTTATCCCACTTGCTCGTTTGGATGGCGATATTTAAGCTCTTATTGGCTGTCTTATACATATCCCCCTATCGGATGGAGTCCTCCCTGCGCTTTGCTCTTTTAAGGAGACGTCTGCATCGGATACACTCTTCTCTCAGAACGTTTATCCCCTCTGTCCACCAATATACCTCTTGTCCTTGTCTGCGGGGGTTTCCTGCCTTTGTCATAGCAGCATTACAGGCAGTTTTTATGGCTTTCATGGTATTTTACTACACTCTGCGTGTTTCCGTTGTGAGAGACATCGAGTAGGCACCTGTCAGTTTTGTTGATCAAGAGGGTCTTGTTCGAGTGCTTTTGGTTCCATCTGCGGTTACTACGTGCGGTATTACGTTCTGCATTGAATATGTTATTCTCTGTGAGGATAAAAGAGATATATTCATGGTCGCTGCCATTGTACATATCTAATACTTTCCAGTGCGTTATCTTATGTGCCATATTCTCTGAGTCCAGAGTAATGTCGGGGATTGTTCCTGCTTTTATCGTTCGCCGAAAAGTCGCAGTTGTACCGACGTTGGCTACTACGTGATCCGCTCTTGCAGCCTTATCAAAAACTCTACGACCTCTGGAGTTTGTTGAAAGCATGCCCCACTCTACAGCTCTCGAGTTAAAACCTCCGGCTACAACAAGGTTTCCCTGTAAGCGCTTAGCTATTTCTTCAATATCGTCGAGTTTTCTCTGATATGCTTTTATACCATCGCTAGGTGTTAAATAGCAGTTGATGACGTTGTAGCCTTTGACTCTCCCATATACGTAGCAATTTCCTTTACCACTGCTCAGATGCCGAAATTTGCTTGAATTTGGGAACCATAATGCAGCAGTTTTGGTGTCGTTTTCCAACCAGAATCCAGTTTGATTCCTCTTGTATTGCTCGCTGATTACAACCAAATCAATTTGTTCCTCAGTGTCTATTTGGGACAACAGATCATCCGCTATCCTGCTTCTATGTAAGTTTGCTTGGAGGACTTTCATCTTCCATTTCTCCTGACACTGGCACCTCTGCTCTTTGCCCCAGGGAAGTGATTCAGCTCCTTGAGTTTATCATGTGCACATAAAGAGCATTTTGGTGGTGGCTTCGTGCAAGTGTTTATCTCGTGTCCATTCTCTCCGCACCTAATGCACAGGTCACTACGGTCCTGTCCTCTACAGTCCTTCCGCAAGTTTCCAACGCCAAAGCATCTGAAGCACCCCTTCATTTCGATGTATTGCTTTACTCGACACCGCGTCCATCCGATCTTAATTTTCCGTGCTTTCAGTACCTCATTTCCGTCTTCTGTGGGTAGTATGACAAAGGCCCGCTTCAACTCTAAATTGTTGGCGTCTGTGAGCCGAACTTGCATTTCTTGACCCCTGTCGCCTATCACTGCCTTGATTGCAAAGACAACTTATTTTACCTCTGTGAGACTGTCCAGGTCACGTATCTCCAGCTTGCAAATTGGCTTGATGGCCTTCACTGACGCACTTTCCTTAAGCACGGTTTTGATGCTTTCACAAAACTTATCAATTTTGCTTACTTTGGTAAGTTCAACTAGCATGTCCCTTGTCCTTGTCTTCCTGACAGATCGGACAGAACTGCCGGCTTCATCTGGTTTCATATTTCTTTTCAGCAGTCTCAAAATTTCCACGTAGCTCCTTCCGCTTTCTGGTTTCATTAGCACAGCTTCCGGCCGAATTCGCGTCCTTGACTTAGGCGTATCTACCTTTATGCCAATAACACATAATTTCTGAGTTTTGCTTACTTTTGTTTTGTCATGTTTCGACTTTCCTTTTTTGTGATTCACAGTCTCGAATGCATCCTTCGGCTCCCTGTTTCTCACTTTTTAGATCGAACCTTGTATCACAGGACTTGTAGCGATTCTTTTCTGGGTACCCAGGGCTGTAGTTTCAGTTTCGCCTTGGTCCTATTGTTTATTGCCTTGCTTTTTCGCCTCCTTAGCACTTTCTACGTGTGCGTTCATCCAGCTGTTCGTGTAACTTCCGATGACTTCGAAGAGTTCACTCAGTTCAGACACGCCGCCTTTAATGTCCATGCTTATATTTCGCTACCTCCGCATGTCATTCTTCATTCTTCGCAGTACGCTTCTGCACTCTTCTAGCGTTTCTCCGTCCAGGATCCTCATCTTCAGCTCTTCCCTTGGGGAGCCGCATTTCAACTTGTTGTGTGCTCGGGGTTGCCACAGCTACAAGTGGGGTCTCCGCGTTGAATTGGGTCTCCTTTTCTTTTTCGAGACCTTGTGTAGTTTTCGGCGTCTCCTGAGTTATCTGGATAAGACTCGCCTCCACTATTTGTGACGCTCTTTGATTTGGCGACCGCATCGTCAAATTACTTCTCAGGAACATTCCGCTCCCTACTTTCTTTTGTTGTTGTTGTTGTATACTCATAGTGAATGAGCCCAAACTTTAAGCCGTTATCTCCTCTCATACGTACAGATGTCCGAAATTTTACCATGAGTCGCTATACAGGCAGTGCGGTCCATGCGAGTGTTGATACAAGACTTCAGAGCCAGAACAGACATTAAGCGGTAGTTCTCTCAACTGCACCTGTACCACCAATCTAACGGTGATGTGATTTGAACGTACTTAGAGACTCGCCGAGTTCTAATAGGACGGATATAAATGCAGTATTAGCCCAACAGCCATTTCGCCAGGAGTTCAATCTGTGTACTAATATGCTGGAATACCTTAGTCATTAGCGATCGGATCTTCTTTTCTGTCCACCGATCCTGAAAAAACATTAATAATAGCCGTCCAATGTAGAGCAGACGCTAAACAGGGCACCGCCCGGTTCGGGAACAGACGGTCCTGGATTTCTCGCCCAGATAGCCATTCCATCTGGTCAGGCTATGCTGGCCATCGCCTTCTCGCCTTAGCAAGCGCTCTGACGGGTGTCAAAACTGTTTCCCGGAGTCGCCACGTGGAGGCGGTGAGGTGCTTGGGTTTTGTCTGGATGGATCGTGCTGGACTTCGCCATGTTAAAGCCGAGCAGACACTTTACCATTCAGCCATTATTATAAACATAATAATAATAATAATAATAATAACAATAATAATAATAATAATAATAATAATAATAATAATAATAATAATAATAATAATAATAATAATAATAATAATAATAATAATAATAATAATAATAATAATAATAATAATAATAATAATAATAATAATAATAATAATAATAATAATAATAATAATAATAATAATAATAATAATAATAATAATAATTTCAAAATAGGTCTAACTAATGCTGTGTACAGCAATTTAGTAGTGTAAGGATACATAATACCTTAGGCCACCCTTTAATGTATTCCAACACAACCTTAGCCTTAGTGACAGATGAGTAAATGTGGCATCCGAAATGCAGCTTTGGTATTGTCATAGCTGTGGCTGTTTTAAACAAAACTTTTTGAGTCCTAGACGTTAGGTAGGAAGTAATCCAACTGACCAGGTTGGATGGAATACCAAAGGACAAATCCTTGCAATTCTAACTTAAGTCAATAATCACGCCTAGATAAATTGACATTTCACCAAGTTGTTACATTTGCTCTTTTCTTTTAAATTTAATTTAAGTTGTTGTCCAATAATAGTAAAATTAAAGATATTTGTATTATAATAAAAAAAAAATCAGCCGGCGCTCGTGTCCCATTGATGCAAAAAGATGAAAATTAGACGGGGTGACGTCTAAAGAGCACGCCACATCCAAGTGTTTTCACGTCTGTTGGAACAACCGTCAAGAGCCTACGATTCTCTGGTGACTTATAAATAGAACATAAGTAATATTTACAATGGCATAAGATATCAATCAACGTACAATATATATATCACACGAAAATATCAATATTGTCACAGCTCAATATTTTAAAATTCTCAGTGACGGAAAAAAAAAACTGTTTTCGAGAATATTCAACATATAATCGCATAATAGAAACAACCCAGCAATTTCTTAAGCGTAGAAATAGAAGTGGCTAAAATTTGTACAAAACCAACCCCAGCCCACTCAACAATAGTGAATGCACCTAGAAGCAGTCACAAGAAATTAGCAAATAGATGATATACGTATAATGCTTACGACAACAATAAAATCAAAGCTTTCGATAACCTATGGCGACGGGGATGAACAAATAAAAAAAAATTCAAAATCCAAATTCGATGTAAAAACCCAAAATACAAAAGTCCAAAATCTTCAAAGCGAAACGATATAATAATAATAATTATAATAATAATAATAATAATGATAATAATAATAATAATAATAATAATAATAATAATAATAATAATAATAATAATAATAATAATAATAATAATAATAATAATAATAATAATAATAATAATAATAATAATAATAATAATAATAATAATAATAATAATAATAATAATAATAATAATAATAATAATAATAATAATAATAATAATAATAATAATAATAATAATAATAATAATAATAATAATAATAATAATAATAATAATAGTAATAATAATAATAATAATAATAATAATAATAATAATAACAATAATAATAATAATAATAATAATAATAATAATAATAATAATAATAATAATAATAATAATCGTAATATTCATTTTTTTTAATGTCATATAATATAAAATTTTATTCCTGCTTCCGATCAGGGGACAGACACCCCATTAGGCAGCTCATATATCGCCAGGTATATAGCTACTACTTAATAATAATTATATACAGAATTATTTACACATATAAATCTAAAGATTAGGTTTATAACTAGTAACAATATTTGCATACAGAATTTATGCTTTATTTATACGACTATATCATAAGATTATGACAGTAGTTGTCTGAAATGCCGTCTTTATGCCGATGTATAGGTGTGGACTGGACAAGTTTCCTAGCCAATCTGTTTGCGTGATTTCTTAATCTGTTGCTATATCTACTTGTGTGTAGATTTATTTCGTCCTCAACTAGGGCTATGTGGAGATCATGGAGTATACGGCTATTCCTGACATACCAAGGACAGCCGGTGATTGCGCGTAGAACATAGTTCTGAAACCTTTGAAGTTTTGTACGGTGAGTCCTAGACGCCGTTCCCCATATTTGTATGCCGTATCGCCATATCGGCGTGATAACTTGGTTGTAGACCGTTCTTTTGCTCTGCAAGGACACTCGGCTTCTGCTACCTAACAACCAATGGAGACGACGCAGTCTGCTTCTACAGGTCGCTACTGTGACTTGTATGTGTCGCCGAAATGTGAGTCGTTTGTCCAGGATAAACCCCAAGTACTTTGCTTCAGTTTTGAGTTCCAACGTCACACCGTTAACCGAGATGGAAGGAGGGATACTCCTTCTGAGAGTGAAGAAAACGTTGGTACTTTTGTTCGGGTTGAGTTGGACATCCATCTCCGTGCTCAGACTGTCAGCTTGTCCAAATAATTCTGTAAGACAAGGGCTCTGGTTGCGCTGGAAGGGTTGCTCACCATGACACAAACATCATCCGCATATGACGCCATAAGCAGGGACCTTGGCGATATTCCGAGGGCTGTATTATCAGGCATTGGCATGTCAGCAGCAAATAGTGAGTATAGGACAGGTCCCAGCACACTTCCCTGAGGAACACCTGCCCCCACAGGATGAGGGCGAGACAGCGTCGCCCGCACTTTGACCCTGAAGGATCGATCCTCCAAGTAGGATTGCATCAGAGCAAAGAACGGCGAAGGGAGGGAGGATTTGACTTTCTGTAGCAGCCATACGCGATCAAATGCCTGAGCGACATCTAGGAATACCGCATTAGAGAACTTCTTCCTGCCCTTAGTATGTGGTCAGGCTGTGGGGTAGTGCTGTGTACTCATTATGGCGTTGAAAATCACCACTATAACAAGTACAGCATTCAGTGGTAGCGCCTTGATGGTGCGATTGCACAAAATATCATGACCCGGAGCTTTATTAGGTTTTAGACATCGAATGACAACCTTAACGTCATCGACCATGAATGGCGTCACAGGTGGATCCAACTGTGTGGGTGTGGACAGGAAACGTTCAGTTTCCGCTACCTGTTCTGGCTGTACAATGTCTCTTGGCTGAAATTAACGTTCTAAATGTGCGGCAAAAGAGTTGGCTTGCTCGGCATCAGAGCGGCACCATCTTCCATTTTCATCCATTATTGGCAACTGCCTAATTTAAGGTCTCGTGCAGTTGCGTGTGGCTTTCTGGTGAGTTTGCTGCTTAGGATATGTAGCCGTATAAATTGGTGGACGTTTCGGACAGTAAGATAATATGGATATCATGCAGCTGTACGAAACACTCAAATTCTCGCATATTATTGGATACGCTTCTGGCGTTCCAACACACTATCCTTATTGGGTGTGGATTCATCTGGAATGACGCGCAGTGAGTAGCTAGAGAATCTGGGACTGCATACGGGACATCTGCTCCCGGACCACTGCTCTGCGGTGGAGCGGTTTATGGGTCAGTGCACATTTGAAGCTTTATGACCCAATTTCTTCAGAGAGTCGGCGATTTGGTCAGGGGGTGTGTCGAAATGCAGTCCCTTAATAACGATTTTGTGAGGCTTTTCTTCTTTCAGCTGGTATGTGTAATATTATACAATAAGTTTGTCAAGGTTACTTTGGATCACGCGGTAGGTGTCTCGATCCTTGGCATAGATCCGAGTAACTCCTCCCACCGAAGTTGTTGTGTTCATATTAACTGGGTCGGCAAAGGTATTGAGCTGGAAACTTTTAACTCCATGTAGAGTTATTGGTGGAGGCTTAGGTTGGTTTCCGTGGAAATTAGCACTCTTAGCAGCCTTTGCAGAGTCTGAATTTACAACGGTGGCAGAGGATGGTGCAACGTTTGAAATGGCAGCGGAGGCAGAGGACTCATCCGCGCCTGTGTTAAATTCGGTGGAGATGGTTTTGTGCCCACGCGCTGTAGCTATGTTTGTTAGTGGAGAAGGAGAGTCAACGGAGCCGACCGACATATTGACGGCGTCGGATGCATCATCCGTGTCCTCATTAGTCGCAGAAGCCAGAATACTGAAACGATTGTTAGAGTGTTTCCCATAACTACCAGTTTCAGCCGTCAAAATAGCATTGCCTGAGCTGTAGCTACGATGATTTGGACGCTTAGCAGAGGATGGAGATAGTGTCTTACTAATTTTTCGCTTTACTCTTGTCGTTTGAAAGCAGCGCACATCAAAATTGTAAGTAACAGCTGAGAAATGTTGCTGCTCAGATATCATTGTAGGCGCTGTTGTTGTAGTGGTAGTAGTTGTAGAAAGGACAGCTTTGGTCGTCTGCACAGAAGTAGTGAGTGTTGCAAAATAAGCATTTGCTGAGTTATAAGTAACAGCTGTTGCAGATATTGATGGTTTAATAGTGACACCCAGTGCAGGGCTGCAGTTCACAGGGTTAAAGCCAGGGATGAAGCAGTCATTGGTAGGTGTGTAGACTTGGACAGTGCTGCCAAAAACGTTTGAGGCTGCCATATTTAGGTAGCTTGAAAGATGGGGAGATGAGGAGCTACTGTGAGACTCAGTGACATTAATGTTGTTGTTGGTATAGCTTTTATCGCACATGTGCTAAGCCAGCACAGGCAATATTGCCTCACTTAAAATTGATCGAATGCCCCTTATGGGCACAATAAATATATTACAATTAGTTGAACACTAAGAACTTAATTTTGTGCCACTTTGGTGGACTTGTCCATCTATGTAAGTTAATTATTTACACAGTTTCACACACACGAGTTAAGCGCACGACCTCGCAGTTCAACACGCGACTCGCGAATCATAATATTAATAATAATAATAACATGGTAATAATAATAATAATAATAGCAATAATAATAATAATAAGAATAAGAATAATAATAATAAGAATAATAATAATAATAATAATAATAATAATAATAATAATAATAATAATAATAATAATAATAATAATAATAATAATAATAATAATAATAATAATAATAATAATAATAATAATAATAATAATAATAATAATAATAATAATAATAATAATAATAATAATAATAACAATCCATAATGGGGTCGGGTCGTAATATACATTATTACAGAAAGCCTTCCATTTATCCCACTTGCTCGTTTGGATGGCGATATTTAAGCTCTTATTGGCTGTCTTATACATATCCCCCAATCGGATGGAGTCCTCCCTGCGCTTTGCTCTTTTAAGGAGACGTCTGCATCGGATACACTCTTCTCTCAGAACGTTTATCTCCTCTGTCCACCAATATACCTCTTGTCCTTGTCTGCGGGGGTTTCCTGCCTTTATCATAGCAGCATTACAGGCAGTTTTTATGGCTTTCATGGTATTTTACTACACTCTGGGTGTTTCCGTTGTGAGAGACATCGAGTAGGCACCTGTCGATTTTGTTGATCAAGAGGGTATTGTTCAAGTGCTTTACGTTCCATCTGCGGTTACTACGTGCGGTATTACGTTCTGCATTGAATATTATTCTCTGTGAGGATGAAAGAGATATATTCATGGTCGCTGCTATTGTACATATCTAAGACTTTCCAGTGCGTTATCTTATGTGCCATATTCTCTGAGACCAGAGTAATGTCGGGGATTGTTCCTGCTTTTATCATTCGCCTAAAAGTCGCAGTTGTACCGACGTTGGCTACTACGAGATCCGCTCTTGCAGCCTTATCAAAAACTCTACGACCTCTGGAGTTTGTTGAAAGCATGCCCCACTCTACAGCTCTCGAGTTAAAACCTCCGGCTACAACAAGGTTTCCCTGTAAGCGCTTAGCTATTTCTTCAATATCGTCGAGTTTTCTCTGATATGCTTTTATACCATCGCTAGGTGTTAAATAGCAGTTGATGACGTTGTAGCCTTTGACTCTCCCATATACGTAGCAATTTCCTTTACCACTGCTCAGATGCCGAAATTTGCTTGAATTTGGGAACCATAATGCAACAGTTTTGGTGTCGTTTTCCAACCAGAATCCAGTTTGTTCCTCTTGTATTGCTCGCTGATTACAACCAAATCAATTTGTTCCACAGTGACTATTTGGGACAACAGATCATCCGCTATCCTGCTTCTATGTAAGTTTGCTTGGAGGACTTTCATCTTCCATTTCTCCTGGCACTGGCACCTCAGCTCTTTACCCCAGGGAAGTGATTCAGCTCCTTGAGTTTATCATGTGCACATAAAGAGCATTTTGTTGGTGGCTTCGTGCAAGTGTTCATCTCGTGTCCATTCTCTCCGCACCTAATGCACAGGTCACTACGGTCCTGTCCTCTACAGTCCTTGCGTAAGTTTCCAACGCCAAAGCATCTGAAGCACCGCTTAATTTCAATTCACTGCTTTACTCGACACCGCATCCATCCGATCATAATCTTCTGCGCTTTCAGTACCTCATTTCCGTCTTCTGTGGGTAGTATGACAAAGACCCGCTTCAACTCTAAATTGTTGGCGTCTGTGAACCGAACTTGTACATCTTGACCCATGTCGCCTATCACTGCCTTTATTGCAACGACAACTTCCTCTACTTCTGTGAGACTGTCCAGGTCACGTATCTCCAGCTTGCAAATTGGCTTAATGGCTTTCACTGATGCATTTTCCTTAAGCACGTTTTTGATGCTTTCACAAAGCTTATCAATTTTGCTTCCTTTTGTAAGTTCAACTAGCATGACCCTTGTCCTTGTCTTCCTGACCGATCGGACAGAACTGTCGGCTTCATATGATTTCATATTTCTTTTCAGCAGTCTCAGAATTTCCACGTAGCTCCTTCCGCTTTCTGGCTTAATTAGCACAGCTTCCGGCCGAATTCGCGTCCTTGACTTAGGCTTATCTACCTTTATGCCAATAACACATAATTTCTGAGTTTTGCTTACTTTTGTTTTGTCATGTTTCGACTTTCCCTTTTTGTGATTCACAGTCTCGAATGCATCATTCGGCTCCCTGTTTCTCACTTTTTTGGTCGATCACAGGACTTGTAGCGATTCTTTTCTGGGTGCCCAGAGCTGTAGTTTCAGTTTTGCCTTGGTCATCAGCTCTTCCCTTGGGGAGCCACATTACTCTTTGTTGTGTGCTCGGGGTTTCCACAGCTACAAGTGGGGTCTCCGCGTTGAATTGGGTCTCCTTTTCTTTTTCGAGAGCTTGTGTAGTTTTCGGGGTTTCCTGAGTTATCTGGATAAGGCTCGTCTCCACTGTTTGTGTCGCTTTTTGATTTGGCGATCGCATAGTCAAATTACTTTTTGGGAACATTCCGCTCTCTTTTTCTTTTGTTGTTGTTGTTGTATACTCATAGTGAATGAGCCCAAACTTTAAGCCGCTATCTCCTCTCATACGTACAGTTGTCCGAAATGTTCCCATGAGTCGCTATCCATGCAGTGAGGTCCATGCGAGGGTTGATACAAGACTTCATGGGTGCTTGCATTCAGAGCCAGAACAGACATTAAGCGGTAGTCCTCTCAACTGCACCTGTACCACCAATCTAACGATGATATGATTTGAACGTACTTAGAGTCTCGCCGGTTCTCCAGAGGTTCAATCTGGGTACTAATGTGTTGGAATACCTTAGTCATCAGCGATCGGATCTTATGTTCTGTCTACCGATCCTGAAAAAACATTATTAATAGCCGTCCAATGTAGAACAGACGCTAAAGAGGACGCCGCCCGGTTCGGGAAGAGGCGCGTACTGGATTTCTTGCCCAGATAGCCATTCCATCTGGTACTTAGCAATTTGAGGACGCTGATACAATTTTAGCACTGAGGGTTGTTGACTTGAGGGAGAAGTTAAGTGCATTTAATCTGAACACAGTATGTAGGAAAGGTGTACCACAAAACAGATTATTAGAGCACTATAATTTAGAAGAGCCAGAAGAGGAGGAAGTAGAACAGGTCGCAGTTCACTTTTCGCGATGTAAAGGATAGCATGTCGCCATTCTACGGCACAAGTCAACTCGACATCAATCGTTGGCTGACGGAATTTGAAGAAGTAGCAAACACTGTACATTGGGATGACCTACAAAAAATACAACTACGCTAAACAACTGATGGAAGGAGCAACAAAATATTCATTAAAGGATTGAGAGACGTATGCAGTTGGAACAATTAAAAAGCTCGCTGGTAGAAAAATTTGGTAAAATGGTTTGCACGGCTGAGGTTCATGCTGTGTTAAGGAAAAAGCACAAGTCATCTATAGAAAGTCTGATGGAGTACCTTTACACCTTGATTGAGATAGGAAAGCAAATATACCTAGATGACTAAAGCCTACTGTCATGTTTTGTAGAAGGCATACCAGATAGCAGGGCTAATATAGCTAATCTTTACAGGTGCAAAACCCTGAAAGATCCTAAAGAAGAAATCAGGTTTTACGAGAAAGTCAGAGAAGGAGACTCAGAAAGGAAGGAAAAGAAGGAGCGTTATCAAGACCAGAAGAGGATATCAAGAGAAGAAATAGCCATACTAAGCCAGAAATAAATGCTTTAAATGTAATAAAGAGGGACACCACGCAAGGCAATTTAGTTCAGAAGTCACGTGCTTTAATTGTAACAAGTCATGCCATAATGATAATAATAATAATAATAATAATAATAATAATAATAATAATAATAATAATAATATTATTATTATTATTATTATTATTATTATTATTATTTATTATCATTATTATTATTGTTATTATTATTATTATTATTATTATTATTATTATTATATATATATTATTGTATATATATATATTATTATTATTATTATTATTATTATTATTATTATTATTATTATTATTATTATGGGGAAGGGGTCTATGGCTGAAGAGTATAGTGTTTGATATAGCGAAGGCACGATCCATCCAGATAAGTCCCAAGCATCTCACCGCCTCCACGTGGCGACCCGGGGAAGCAGCGCTCTAATAATCTGTTTTGTGGTACACCTTTCCTACATACTGTGTTCAGATTAAATGCACTTAACTTCTCCCTCAAGTCAACAACCCTCAGTGCTAAAATTGTATCAGCGTCCTCAAATTGCTAAGTACCAGATGGAATGGCTATCTGGGCAAGAAATCCAGTACGCGCCTCTTCCCGAACCGGGCGGCGTCCTCTTTAGCGTCTGTTCTACATTGGACGGCTATTAATAATGTTTTTTCAGGATCGGTAGACAGAACATAAGATCCGATCGCTGATGACTAAGGTATTCCAACACATTAGTACCCAGATTGAACCTCTGGAGAACCGGCGAGACTCTAAGTACGTTCAAATCATATCATCGTTAGATTGGTGGTACAGGTGCAGTTGAGAGGACTACCGCTTAATGTCTGTTCTGGCTCTGAATGCAAGCACCCATGAAGTCTTGTATCAACCCTCGCATGGACCTCACTGCATGGATAGCGACTCATGGGAACATTTCGGACAACTGTACGTATGAGAGGAGATAGCGGCTTAAAGTTTGGGCTCATTCACTATGAGTATACAACAACAACAACAAAAGAAAAAGAGAGCGGAATGTTCCCAAAAAGTAATTTGACTATGCGATCGCCAAATCAAAAAGCGACACAAACAGTGGAGACGAGCCTTATCCAGATAACTCAGGAAACCCCGAAAACTACACAAGCTCTCGAAAAAGAAAAGGAGACCCAATTCAACGCGGAGACCCCACTTGTAGCTGTGGAAACCCCGAGCACACAACAAAGAGTAATGTGGCTCCCCAAGGGAAGAGCTGATGACCAAGGCAAAACTGAAACTACAGCTCTGGGCACCCAGAAAAGAATCGCTACAAGTCCTGTGATCGACCAAAAAAGTGAGAAACAGGGAGCCGAATGATGCATTCGAGACTGTGAATCACAAAAAGGGAAAGTCGAAACATGACAAAACAAAAGTAAGCAAAACTCAGAAATTATGTGTTATTGGCATAAAGGTAGATAAGCCTAAGTCAAGGACGCGAATTCGGCCGGAAGCTGTGCTAATTAAGCCAGAAAGCGGAAGGAGCTACGTGGAAATTCTGAGACTGCTGAAAAGAAATATGAAATCATATGAAGCCGACAGTTCTGTCCGATCGGTCAGGAAGACAAGGACAAGGGTCATGCTAGTTGAACTTACAAAAGGAAGCAAAATTGATAAGCTTTGTGAAAGCATCAAAAACGTGCTTAAGGAAAATGCATCAGTGAAAGCCATTAAGCCAATTTGCAAGCTGGAGATACGTGACCTGGACAGTCTCACAGAAGTAGAGGAAGTTGTCGTTGCAATAAAGGCAGTGATAGGCGACATGGGTCAAGATGTACAAGTTCGGTTCACAGACGCCAACAATTTAGAGTTGAAGCGGGTCTTTGTCATACTACCCACAGAAGACGGAAATGAGGTACTGAAAGCGCAGAAGATTATGATCGGATGGATGCGGTGTCGAGTAAAGCAGTGAATTGAAATTAAGCGGTGCTTCAGATGCTTTGGCGTTGGAAACTTACGCAAGGACTGTAGAGGACAGGACCGTAGTGACCTGTGCATTAGGTGCGGAGAGAATGGACACGAGATGAACACTTGCACGAAGCCACCAACAAAATGCTCTTTATGTGCACATGATAAACTCAAGGAGCTGAATCACTTCCCTGGGGTAAAGAGCTGAGGTGCCAGTGCCAGGAGAAATGGAAGATGAAAGTCCTCCAAGCAAACTTACATAGAAGCAGGATAGCGGATGATCTGTTGTCCCAAATAGTCACTGTGGAACAAATTGATTTGGTTGTAATCAGCGAGCAATACAAGAGGAACAAACTGGATTCTGGTTGGAAAACGACACCAAAACTGTTGCATTATGGTTCCCAAATTCAAGCAAATTTCGGCATCTGAGCAGTGGTAAAGGAAATTGCTACGTATATGGGAGAGTCAAAGGCTACAACGTCATCAACTGCTATTTAACACCTAGCGATGGTATAAAAGCATATCAGAGAAAACTCGACGATATTGAAGAAATAGCTAAGCGCTTACAGGGAAACCTTGTTGTAGCCGGAGGTTTTAACTCGAGAGCTGTAGAGTGGGGCATGCTTTCAACAAACTCCAGAGGTCGTAGAGTTTTTGATAAGGCTGCAAGAGCGGATCTCGTAGTAGCCAACGTCGGTACAACTGCGACTTTTAGGCGAATGATAAAAGCAGGAACAATCCCCGACATTACTCTGGTCTCAGAGAATATGGCACATAAGATAACGCACTGGAAAGTCTTAGATATGTACAATAGCAGCGACCATGAATATATCTCTTTCATCCTCACAGAGAATAATATTCAATGCAGAACGTAATACCGCACGTAGTAACCGCAGATGGAACGTAAAGCACTTGAACAATACCCTCTTGATCAACAAAATCGACAGGTGCCTACTCGATGTCTCTCACAACGGAAACACCCAGAGTGTAGTAAAATACCATGAAAGCCATAAAAACTGCCTGTAATGCTGCTATGATAAAGGCAGGAAACCCCCGCAGACAAGGACAAGAGGTATATTGGTGGACAGAGGAGATAAACGTTCTGAGAGAAGAGTGTATCCGATGCAGACGTCTCCTTAAAAGAGCAAAGCGCAGGGAGGACTCCATCCGATTGGGGGATATGTATAAGACAGCCAATAAGAGCTTAAATATCGCCATCCAAACGAGCAAGTGGGATAAATGGAAGGCTTTCTGTAATAATGTATATTACGACCCGACCCCATTATGGATTGTTATTATTATTATTATTATTATTATTATTATTATTATTATTATTATTATTATTATTATTATTATTATTATTATTATTATTATTATTATTATTATTATTATTATTATTATTATTATTATTATTATTATTATTATTATTATTATTATTATTATTATTATTATTCTTATTATTATTATTCTTATTCTTATTATTATTATTATTGCTATTATTATTATTATTATTACCATGTTATTATTATTATTAATATTATGATTCGCGAGTCGCGTGTTGAACTGCGAGGTCGTGCGCTTAACTCGTGTGTGTGAAACTGTGTAAATAATTAACTTACATAGATGGACAAGTCCACCAAAGTGGCACAAAATTAAGTTCTTAGTGTTCAACTAATTGTAATATATTTATTGTGCCCATAAGGGGCATTCGATCAATTTTAAGTGAGGCAATATTGCCTGTGCTGGCTTAGCACATGTGCGATAAAAGCTATACCAACAACAACATTAATGTCACTGAGTCTCACAGTAGCTCCTCATCTCCCCATCTTTCAAGCTACCTAAATATGGCAGCCTCAAACGTTTTTGGCAGCACTGTCCAAGTCTACACACCTACCAATGACTGCTTCATCCCTGGCTTTAACCCTGTGAACTGCAGCCCTGCACTGGGTGTCACTATTAAACCATCAATATCTGCAACAGCTGTTACTTATAACTCAGCAAATGCTTATTTTGCAACACTCACTACTTCTGTGCAGACGACCAAAGCTGTCCTTTCTACAACTACTACCACTACAACAACAGCGCCTACAATGATATCTGAGCAGCAACATTTCTCAGCTGTTACTTACAATTTTGATGTGCGCTGCTTTCAAACGACAAGAGTAAAGCGAAAAATTAGTAAGACACTATCTCCATCCTCTGCTAAGCGTCCAAATCATCGTAGCTACAGCTCAGGCAATGCTATTTTGACGGCTGAAACTGGTAGTTATGGGAAACACTCTAACAATCGTTTCAGTATTCTGGCTTCTGCGACTAATGAGGACACGGATGATGCATCCGACGCCGTCAATATGTCGGTCGGCTCCGTTGACTCTCCTTCTCCACTAACAAACATAGCTACAGCGCGTGGGCACAAAACCATCTCCACCGAATTTAACACAGGCGCGGATGAGTCCTCTGCCTCCGCTGCCATTTCAAACGTTGCACCATCCTCTGCCACCGTTGTAAATTCAGACTCTGCAAAGGCTGCTAAGAGTGCTAATTTCCACGGAAACCAACCTAAGCCTCCACCAATAACTCTACATGGAGTTAAAAGTTTCCAGCTCAATACCTTTGCCGACCCAGTTAATATGAACACAACAACTTCGGTGGGAGGAGTTACTCGGATCTATGCCAAGGATCGAGACACCTACCGCGTGATCCAAAGTAACCTTGACAAACTTATTGTATAATATTACACATACCAGCTGAAAGAAGAAAAGCCTCACAAAATCGTTATTAAGGGACTGCATTTCGACACACCCCCTGACCAAATCGCCGACTCTCTGAAGAAATTGGGTCATAAAGCTTCAAATGTGCACTGACCCATAAACCGCTCCACCGCAGAGCAGTGGTCCGGGAGCAGATGTCCCGTATGCAGTCCCAGATTCTCTAGCTACTCACTGCGCGTCATTCCAGATGAATCCACACCCAATAAGGATAGTGTGTTGGAACGCCAGAAGCGTATCCAATAATATGCGAGAATTTGAGTGTTTCGTACAGCTGCATGATATCCATATTATCTTACTGTCCGAAACGTCCACCAATTTATACGGCTACATATCCTAAGCAGCAAACTCACCAGAAAGCCACACGCAACTGCACGAGACCTTAAATTAGGCAGTTGCCAATAATGGATGAAAATGGAAGATGGTGCCGCTCTGATGCCGAGCAAGCCAACTCTTTTGCCGCACATTTAGAACGTTAATTTCAGCCAAGAGACATTGTACAGCCAGAACAGGTAGCGGAAACTGAACGTTTCCTGTCCACACCCACACAGTTGGATCCACCTGTGACGCCATTCATGGTCGATGACGTTAAGGTTGTCATTCGATGTCTAAAACCTAATAAAGCTCCGGGTCATGATATTTTGTGCAATCGCACCATCAAGGCGCTACCACTGAATGCTGTACTTGTTATAGTGGTGATTTTCAACGCCATAATGAGTACACAGCACTACCCCACAGCCTGACCACATACTAAGGGCAGGAAGAAGTTCTCTAATGCGGTATTCCTAGATGTCGCTCAGGCATTTGATCGCGTATGGCTGCTACAGAAAGTCAAATCCTCCCTCCCTTCGCCGTTCTTTGCTCTGATGCAATCCTACTTGGAGGATCGATCCTTCAGGGTCAAAGTGCGGGCGACGCTGTCTCGCCCTCATCCTGTGGGGGCAGGTGTTCCTCAGGGAAGTGTGCTGGGACCTGTCCTATACTCACTATTTGCTGCTGACATGCCAATGCCTGATAATACAGCCCTCGGAATATCGCCAAGGTCCCTGCTTATGGCGTCATATGCGGATGATGTTTGTGTCATAGTGAGCAACTCTTCCAGCGTTACCAGCGCCCCTGCCCTACATAATTATTTGGACAAGCTGTCAGATTGGACACGGAGGTGGAATATCCAACTCAACCCGAGCAAAAGTACCAACGTTTGCTTCATTCTCAGAAGGAGTATCCCTCCCCCCATTTCTGTCAACAGTGTGATGTTGGAACTAAAAACTGAATCAATTTCGGCGACACATACAAGTCACAGTAGCGACCTGTAGAAGCAGACTGCGTCGTCTCCATTAGTTATTAGGTAGCAGAAGCCGACTGACCTTGCAGAGCAAAAGAACGGTATACAAGCAAATTGTCGCGCCGATATGGCATACAAATATGGGGAACGGCGTCTAGGACTCACCGTACAAAACGTCAACGGTTTCAGATATATGCTCTATGCACAATCACCGGCTGTCCTTGGTACGTCAGGAATAGCCGTATATACCATAATCTCAACATAGCCCTAGTTGAGGACGAAATATAAACCATGCAAACAGATTGGCTAGGAAACTTGTCCACTCCACATCTATACATTATTAAAATTATTATTATTATTATTATTAATATTAATATTATTATTGTTATTATTATTATTATTATTATTATTATTATTATTATTATTATTATTATTATTATTATTATTATTATTATTATTATTATTATTATTATTATTATTATTATTATTATTATTAATATTATTATTATTACTACTACTATTATTATTATTACTATTATTATTATTAGTAATATTATTATTTTTATTATTATTAATATCAATATTATTATTATTATTATTGTAGGTTTAATAAAACTTTATTGTAGTGAATTGTCAAACTATAATAAGGAATATTTCTGTAGGTTTAATACTAATGCGTAGATTTGTGCACTTCGACGTTTTTGTTCGCGAGAGACACACTGTGACTCACTCCTTTGCTTAGCGGAGAACGATTCGTCTCTTTGCTTAGCGACAAACACGGTGTTGTGCAATCTAAGGCCACACTGCCAACGCTACGCAAACACAGCATTACTTATTTGTAACCGTTCCCCTATCCACCATTATTATTATTATTATTATTATTATTATTATTATTATTATTATTATTATTATTATTATTATTATTATTATTATTATTATTATTATTATTATTATTATTATTATTATTATTATTATTATTATTATTATTATTATTATTATTATTATTATTATTATTATTATTATTATTATTATTATTATTATTATTATTATTATATTATTATTATTATTATTATTATTATTATTATTATTATTATTATTATTATTATTATTATTATTATTATTATTATTATTATTATTATTATTATTATTATTATTATTATTTTTAATATTATTATTATTATTAGTTATTATTATTATTATTATTATTATTATTATTATTATTATTATTATTATAATTATTATTATTATTATTATTATTATTATTATAATAATTATTATTATTATATCGTTTCGCTTCGAAGATTTTGTACTTTTATATTTTGGGTTTTTACATCGAATTTGGATTTTGAATTTTTTTTTTATTTGTTCATCCCCGTCGCCATAGGTTATCGAAAGCTTTGATTTTATTGTTGTCGTAAGCATTATACGTATATCATGTATTGCTAATTTTCTGTGACTGCTTTTAGGTGCATTCACTATTGTTGAGTGGGCTGATGTTGGTTTTGTACAAATTTCAGCCACTTCTATTTCTACGCTTAAGAAATTGCTGAGTTGTTTCTATTATGCGATTATATCTTGAATATTCACGCAAACAGTTTTTTTTTCCCCCTTCACTGAGATTATATCGAATTTGGATTTAGAATTTTTTTTTATTTGTTCATCCCCGTCGCCATAGGTTATTGAAAGCTTTGATTTTGTCGTTATCGAAAGCATTATACGTATATCATGTATTGCTAATTTTTTGTGACTGCTTCTAGGTGCATTCACTATTGTTGAGTGGGCTGATGTTGGTTTTGTACTAATTTCAGCCACTTCTATTTCTATGCTTAAGAAATTGCTGGGTTCTTTCTACTATGCGATTATATCTTGAATATTCGCGAAAACAGTTTTTTTTTTCCTTCGCTGAGAATTTTAAAATATTGAGCTGTGACCCTATTGATATTTTCGTGTGATATATATATTGTACGTTGATTGATGGCGTATGCCATTGTAAATATTAATTATGTTCTATTTATAAGTCACCAGAGAATCGTAGGCTCTTGACGGTTGTTCCAACAGACGTGAAAACGGTTGGATGTGGCGTGCTCTTTAGACTTCACCCCGTCTAATTTTCATCTTTTTGCATCAATGGCATCTTTTTGCAGCGCCGGCTGATTTTTTTTTTATTATAATACAAATATCTTTAATTTTACTATTATTGGACAACAACTTAAATTAAATTTAAAAGAAAAGAGCAAATGTAACAACTTGGTGAAATGTCAATTTATCTAGGCGTGATTAGTGACTTAAGTTAGAATTGCAAGGATTTGTCCTTTGGTATTCCACCCAACCTGGTCAGTTGGATTACTTCCTACCTAACGTCTAGGACTCAAAAAGTTTTGTTTAAAACAGCCACAGCTATGACAATACCAAAGCTGCATTTCGTATGCCACATTTACTCATCCGTCACTAAGGCTAAGGTTGTGTTGGAATACATTAAACGGTGGCCTAAGGTATTATGTATCCTTACACTACTAAATTGCTGTACACAGCATTAGTTAGACCCTTTTTTATTATTATTATTATTATTATTATTATATTATTATTATTATTATTATTATTATTATTATTATTATTATTATTATAATTATTATAATTATTATTATTATTATTATTATTATTATTATTATTATTATTATTATTATTATTATTATTATTATTATTATTATTATTATTATTATTATTATTATTATTATTATTATTGTTATTATTATTATTATTATTATTATTATTATTATTATTATTATTATTATGTTTATAATAATGGCTGAATGGTAAAGTGTCTGATCGGCTTTAATATGGCGAAGTCCAGCACGATCCATCCAGACAAAATCGAAGCATCTCACCGCCTCCACGTGGCGACTCCGGGAAACAGCTTTGACACCCGTCAGAATTCTTGCTAGGGTGAGAAGGCAACGTCCATCATAGCCTGACCAGATGGAATGGCTATCTGGGCAAGAAATCCAGGGCGCGTCTCTTCCCGAACCGGGCGGCGACCTCTTTAGCGTCTGCTCTACATTGGACGGCTATTAATAATGTTTTTTCAGGATCGGTACACAGAAAAGAAGATCCGATCGCTGATGACTAAGGTATTCCAACACATTAGTACCCAGATTGAACCTCTGGCGAAATGGCTGTTTGGCTAATACTGCAGTTACCTCCGTGCTATTAAAACTCGGCGAGTCTCAAAGGTACGTTCAAATCAGGACCTCACTGCCTTCATAGCGACTCATGGGACCATTTCGGACAACTGTTCGTATGAGAGGAGATAGCGGCTTAAAGTTTGGGCTCATTCACTATGAGTATACAACAACAACAACAAAAGAAAAAGAGAGCGGAATGTTCCCAAAAAGTAATTTGACTATGCGATCGCGAAATCAAAGAACGACACAAACAGTGGAGACGAGCCTTATCCAGATAACTCAGGAAACCCCGAAAACTACACAAGCTCTCGAAAAAGAAAAGGAGACCCAATTCAACGCGGAGACCCCACTTGTAGCTGTGGAAACCCCGAGCACACAACAAAGAGTAATGCGGCTCCCCAAGGGAAGAGCTGATGACCAAGGCAAAACTGAAACTACAGCTCTGGGCACCCAGAAAAGAATCGCTACAAGTCCTGTGATCGACCAAAAAAGTGAGAAACAGGGAGCCGAATGATGCATTCGAGACTGTGAATCACAAAAAAGGAAAGTCGAAACATGACAAAACAAAAGTAAGCAAAAATCAGAAATTATGTGTTATTGGCATAAAGGTAGATAAGCCTAAGTCAAGGACGCGAATTCGGCCGGAAGCTGTGCTAATTAAGCCAGAAAGCGGAAGGAGCTACGTGGAAATTCTGAGACTGCTGAAAAGAAATATGAAATGATATGAAGCCGACAGTTCTGTCCGATCGGTCAGGAAGACAAGGACCAAGGTCATGCTAGTTGAACTTACAAAAGGAAGCAAAATTGATAAGCTTTGTGAAAGCATCAAAAACGTGCTTAAGGAAAGTGCATCAGCGAAGGCCATCAAGCCAATTTGCAAGCTGGAGATACGTGACCTGGACAGTCTCACAGAAGTAGAGGAAGTTGTCTTTGCAATAAAGGCAGTGATAGGCGACATGGGTCAAGATGTACAAGTTCGGTTCACAGACGCCAACAATTTAGAGTTGAAGCGGGTCTTTGTCATACTACCCACAGAAGACGGAAATGAGGTACTGAAAGCGCAGAAGATTATGATCGGATGGATGCGGTGTCGAGTAAAGCAGTGAATCGAAATTAAGCGGTGCTTCAGATGCTTTGGCGTTGGAAACTTGCGCAAGGACTGTAGAGGACAGGACCGTAGTGACCTGTGCATTAGGTGCGGAGAGAATGGACACGGGATGAACACTTGCACGAAGCCACCACCAAAATGCTCTTTATGTGCACATGATAAACTCAAGGAGCTGAATCACTTCCCTGGGGTAAAGAGCTGAGGTGCCAGTGCCAGGAGAAATGGAAGATGAAAGTCCTCCAAGCAAACTAACATAGAAGCAGGATAGCGGATGATCTGTTGTCCCAAATAGTCACTGTGGAACAAATTGATTTGGTTGTAATCAGCGAGCAATACAAGAGGAACAAACTGGATTCTGGTTGAAAAACGACACCAAAACTGTTGCATTATGGTTCCCAAATTCAAGCAAATTTTGACATCTGAGCAGTGGTAAAGGAAATTGCTACGTATATGGGAGAGTCAAAGGCTACAACGTCATCAACTGCTATTTAACACCTAGCGATGGTATAAAAGCATATCAGAGAAAACTCGACGATATTGAAGAAATAGCTAAGCGCTTACAGGGAAACCTTGTTGTAGCCGGAGGTTTTAACTCGAGAGCTGTAGAGTGGGGCATGCTTTCAACAAACTCCAGAGGTCGTAGAGTTTTTGATAAGGCTGCAAGAGCGGATCTCGTAGTAGCCAACGTCGGTACAACTGCGACTTTTAGGCGAATGATAAAAGCAGGAACAATCCCCGACATTACTCTGGTCTCAGAGAATATGGCACATAAGATAACGCACTGGAAAGTCTTAGATATGTACAATAGCAGCGACCATGAATATATCTCTTTCATCCTCACAGAGAATAATATTCAATGCAGAACGTAATACCGCACGTAGTAACCGCAGATGGAACGTAAAGCACTTGAACAATACCCTCTTGATCAACAAAATCGACAGGTGCCTACTCGATGTCTCTCACAACGGAAACACCCAGAGTGTAGTAAAATACCATGAAAGCCATAAAAACTGCCTGTAATGCTGCTATGACAAAGGCAGGAAACCCCCGCAGACAAGGACAAGAGGTATATTGGTGGACAGAGGGGATAAACGTTCTGAGAGAAGAGTGTATCCGATGCAGACGTCTCCTTAAAAGAGCAAAGCGCAGGGAGGACTCCATCCGATAGGGGGATATGTATAAGACAGCCAATAAGAGCTTAAATATCGCCATCCAAACGAGCAAGTGGGATAAATGGAAGGCTTTCTGTAATAATGTATATTACGACCCGTGCGGTCTGGGTTTTAAAATCGCCAAAACAAGGTTATGTCTAACAGCGCACTTCCTGATATAGAGGAAGAACAAATGGACAATGTAGTCAAAACGCTCTTTCCAACATATGTGGCACGATCAACAATCACAATGCCGCAGACTACTGGGGAACACGTAGAGCTCTTCATCGAAGACGAACTAGTCATAGCAGCCAAGATCCTTAAGAACAAGAAGGCACCGGGCCCTGATAACTTTACAGGGGAAGTCTTAAAGGCAATTACAGCAAGCCGACCCCACATACTGCTTAATATGTACAACAGGTGTATACGAAGTGTAATATTCCCCGAATCTTGAAAGATACAGCGACTGGTATTGATCAGCAAAGGCAAGGGAGACCCAGGAACGTTATTAGCGTACCGACCACTCTGTATGTTAAATACAACTGGTAAGTTGCTGAAGAAGCTGATCAAGCCCTAATTAGCTGTAGCGATCGAAAGCGCTGGCGGCCTATCCTCGAGACAGCACGTCTTCAGGCCCGGAAGGTCTACAATCGGAGCAATTGAAGAAGTCGTTCAAGTAGCACCCACAACCCAACAGGGCAATCACCTCCCACGGCCTGTCGTACTGCTTGCAACATTGGACATCAAGATCGCATTCAACAGCGTCAAATGGGGAAACATAAAAAAAGTTATGCAAAAAAAATTCCGTATCCCCACATACTTGATGAGGCTTATAGAAAGCTGCCTTGAAAGTCGGAACCTGATATACCAGACCAAAGCAGTCGAGAAGTGTGTTAAAATAACATCAGGAGGAGCTAAAGGATCAATCCTAGGGCCAGAACCCTGGAAAATAAGCTACGACGAAATTCTTCACATGCCTGATGTCTCCTTCTTAGGAGGATATGCAGACGACATAGTCGCGATGAGGATAATAAGGGCATATCGAACGGTATCTGGAGCAGCAGCACTTGTAATCGATGGGGTGGAGTCGATTGATCTGCTAGCCATAGAGCGAAAGAGTATTTACGAGATGTGTCAAGCAGGGGTAGCAATGGCACAAACAGTCGAACATTGAAAAGAAGAAACTTTTGACTTAAGGCAAGATAGATGGACTAATAAGAGCACGGAAGAGCGACGGAGGGGCTTATAGCTGATATCAAAATTTGGCTACAAAGAAAATACGGTGCAGTAGATTACAAAATCACACAAACGCTGGTAGGACACGGATATTTTAGCTGCTTCCTGTTCTCAATAAGCAAAAGTGCTGAAACCAGTTGTGTATACGCAGACGCCGAAATAGCTAACGCAGAACACACAGGCTTTCACTGTAAAAGATTGGCAGAAAGACGAAATCGGCTAATACAATCGATCGGACATATCACACCCGATGACATCGTAGGCAAAATGACCCGTATTGAAGAGAACTGGAAACAAGTGGCAGTTTTTGTTAACAAAATTCTTCGACTGAAGAAGAAGGACCTTTACATAAGGACGCAACAAGGAGGTCTGGAAGTACACCATCCACAGACGGTCGCGCTGAGCGGGGAAAGAGGCCCCACTTTGAAGTAATGCGAATGCTCTACCGAAGTGGAAATAGGAATGTTTGGGAGGGGGTTTTAGAGGGTGCGAGTGCCCTATTATTATTATTATTATTATTATTATTATTATTATTATTATTATTATTATTATCATTATTATTATTATTATTACTATTATTATTATTATTATTATTATTATTATTATTATTATTATTATTATTATTATTATTATTATTATTATTATTATTATTATTATTATTATTATTATTATTATTATTATTATTATTATTATTATTGTTATTATTATTATTATTATTATTATTATTATTATTATTATTATTATTATTATTATTATTATTATTCTTATTCTTATTCTTATTATTATTATTATTGCTATTATTATTATTATCATGTTATTATTATTATTATTATTAATATTATGATTCGCGAGTCGCGTGTTGAACTGCGAGGTCGTGCGCTTAACTCGTGTGTGTGAAACTGTGTAAATAATTAACTTACATAGATGGACAAGTTCACCAAGGTGGCACAAAATTAAGTTCTTAGTGTTCAACTAATTGTAATATATTTATTGTGCCCATAAGGGGCATTCGATCAATTTTAAGTGAGGCAATATTGCCTGTGCTGGCTTAGCACATGTGCGATAAAAGCTATACCAACAACAACATTAATGTCACTGAGTCTCACAGTAGCTCCTCATCTCCCCATCTTTCGAGCTACCTAAATATGGCAGCCTCAAACGTTTTTGGCAGCACTGTCCAAGTCTGCACAGCTAACAATGACTGCTTCATCCCTGGCTTTAACCCTGTGAACTGCAGCCCTGCACTGGGTGTCACTATCAAACCATCAATATCTGCAACAGCTGTTACTTATAACTCAGCAAATGCTTATTTTGCAACACTCACTACTTCTGTGCAGACGACCAAAGCTGTCCTTTCTACAACTACTACCACTACAACAACAGCGCCTACAATGATATCTGAGCAGCAACATTTCTCAGCTGTTACTGACAATTTTGATGTGCGCTGCTTTCAAACGACAAGAGTAAAGCGAAAAATTAGTAAGACACTATCTCCATCCTCTGCTAAGCGTCCAAATCATCGTAGCTACAGCTCAGGCAATGCTATTTTGACGGCTGAAACTGGTAGTTATGGGAAACACTCTACCAATCGTTTCAGTATTCTGGCTTCAGCGACTAATGAGGACACGGATGATGCATACGAAGCCGTCAATATGTCGGTCGGCTCCGTTGACTCTCCTTCTCCGCTAACAAACATTTCTACAGCGCGTGGGCACAAAACCATCTCCACCGAATTCAACACAGGCGCAGCTGCGTCCTCTGCCGCCGCTGCCATTTTAAGCGCTGCACCATCCTCTGCCACCATTGTAAATTCAGACTCTGCAAAGGCTGCTAAGAGTGCTAATTTCCACGGAAACCAACCTAAGCCTCCACCAATAACTCTACATGGAGTTAAAAGTTTCCAGCCTAATACCTTTGTCGACCCAGTTAATATGAACACAAGAACTTCGGTGGGAGGAGTTACTCGGATCTATGCCAAGGATCGATACACCTACCGCGTGATCCAAAGTAACCTTGACAAAACTTATTGTGGAATATTACACATACCAGCTGAAAGAAGAAAAGCCTTACAAAATCGTTATTATGGGCCTGCATTTCGACACACCCCCTGACCAAATCGCCGACTCTCTGAAGAAATTGGGTCATAAAGCTTCAAATGTGCACTGACCCATAAACCGCTCCACCGGATTACCTATGAGTCTCTTCTTTGTTAGCATTGTCCTGGAAGCCATACAGCTGAGCTTAAAAACATAAGTAAACTAGTTGGCCAAAGGGTAAAAATCGAGGAGGGTCGTAAAAAGCAGGATGTGAAACAGTGCCGTCGATGCCAAGACTTTGGCCACACTGCCAGCTATTGCAGACAAACTCCGACCTGTGCACGTTGTGGCGATGAACACAAATCGGCTGACTGCATACGCCGGATAACGGACCCCTCAACGTGTGCTAACTGCAATCAGGAGCACCCTGCAAACTATAAAGGCTGTCCTGCGTATCTAAAATATATTATAAGAAATCAGCGTAATGCTCCTAAATTAAAGCGTCCTCCTGTAGATGATCCTACTGTGCAAACCAGAATCCAGCGTTCTACTCAGCATCAGTCCACTTTTGTGCAACCTAATGGACCTAGATACGCAGAATTGGCTGCAGGCAAACCTATCTAATGCGACTCAAAATAAAAAACAATAGCAGCAACACAACCAATCTTCAGACTTCACCACTCAGCTCTCTCTTCAACTCTCTCAACAAGTAGATCTGAAGTCTGGTGTCAATGCAGGAGCAGATGTCCCGTATGCAGTCCCAGATTCTCTAGATACTCACTGCGTGTCATTCCAGATGACTCCACACCCAATAAGGATAATGTGTTGGAACGCCAGAAGCGTATCCAACAACATGCGAGAACTTGAGTGTTTCGTACAGCTGCATGATATCCACATTATCTTACTGTCCGAAACGTGGTGGACTGGCTCAGAATCCACCAAATTATACGGCTACTTATCCGACGCAGCAAACTCACCAGATTCACTCAGTCGAAAAGGGGGTGCTGCAATTTTAATCAGAAAAGACATTCAGCACTTTTTTTTTTAAAAGCCTCTCAACGAACCAACTGCTTTCAAATTGCCTCAGCAATTGTCTCCATCGTCGTGGGCAACGTTGAAATCGGTGCGAGTTACTGCCCGGTTCGTGCTATCTGGATCACCAATGTAGTCAACAGTCGAATTGGTTCTATTGACAGAACATTTCTACTATGCGGAGACTGAAATGCTCACCATCAACTGTGGGGATCCGCCCGCTCTGATGCTAGGGGATCAACCAGGGCGATCAGGCTATTGCAGCATCTATTACCATCTAAGCTAGTGGCACCCCAACCAGATGCCCAACTGCACAATCACAGCGCCCATCATGTCTAGACTTCGGCCTTTACAGACACATTGCGCACTGCCATCTTCAAGTGTCTCATCGCACTGACTTAAGCTCTGATCCTCTTCCCTTAATAATCTCTTTTAACACCTCTGTCAGATGTTTCCCGCAAGTTTTGAATTGAGCTCTGGGCAACACATTGACGACGCTATCGAGCTCTTCAACCGTAAGATTTATGACGCTGCTGCTGTAGCTAAACGCCTACGGACCGCCCACAACTACACTTCAATGCCTCATTCAAACTAACTGCAAGACTGAGACGCCTTCTTCTAGAGAAGCGTAGACATCGTAAAATTTTCCAACGTTCTCGTGACCCAGAAGATAAATCAAATTGGAACCATGTATCAGAGCTGCTCAAATCCTAGCTCAACAGCGGATACAGCAATTTGATTGTATGCCGGAAAACATGTCTACGCAGAGGGATGCTGACTTCTGCTTATGGAAAGCCACACGCAACTGCACGAGACACCCTATTAGGCAGTTTCCTATAAGAGATGAACATGGAAGATGGAGCCGCTCTTATTCTGAGCAAGCCAACTCTTTTGCCGTACATTTAGTCGGCGTTCAACACGCCCACACAGTTGGACCCACTTGAGAGGCCATTCACGGCCGAAGAAGTTAACTCTGTCATTCGACGTCTAAAACCTAATAAAGCTCCATGTCATGATATTGTGTGCAATCGCACCATCAAGGCGCTACCACTGAATGCTGTACCTGTTATAGTTGCGATTTTCAACGCCATAATGTGTGCACAGTATTTCCCACAGCCTGGAAGTCAGCAATTGTCTCCATGGTCCATAAGCTTGGGAAATCGGAGATTGACCCCGAATCCTATCCGCCTATCAGTCTCCTGCTTTAGTTATCGAAAGTATGGGAACGACTGGTTGGTGTCAAATTAGCTAAAGTAGCCAAGGAAGTGCTGCAGAAAGTCAAAGCCTCGCTCCCTTCGCCATTCTTTGCTCTGATACGGTACTACTTTGAGGATCGACCCTTCAGTGATCCTGACCCTGTGGGGTCAGGTGTTCCTCAGGGAAGCGTGCTGGGACCCTTCCTGTACACCATATTTGCTGCTGACATGACAATGCCTGATGATACATCCCTCGGAATACCGCCCAGGTCACTGCTTATGGCGTCATATATATATTTTTTTTTATTTCCCAAAAGAAGAGTACATTATCTATTATAGAAATATAAGTCGACTATTGTACTAATTAATATTTAGGACAAGTGGGTGAATTTCCATTTTACAATCAGTTTGTAAAGTCGTGTTGTGACTGGAATTTAACAATACATGTATTTTAACAATAAATAAACAATTAAAGGTAACACCAATTAACAATTATTAATTGGAAGTAATGTGTAATGTGAGGTCCACTGGTCTCACCCTTTTTAGTCTACGTTGCCGAGTTAGTTCATCTAATGGTAATGTATTCACACCATCGTTCGAATGCTAGGAAAGTTTGGTTTGGTATTTTCTGCTTAAATTTATTATTTCCTCATCTACTGTCGCAATTCTTAGGTCTCGATGAAGGTCCGTGTTGGTGATATACCATCGGGCTTTGGTGATGGTGGGAATAATTTTTGATTGTTGCCTCTGGATTAACTATATATTTGATTTTTTGGCAACTCCCCATATTTCGACTCCATATGTCCAAATTGTTTTAATAATTGTCTTATAGATTAGGAGCTTGTTTTCAAGTGAAATGTTTGTATTTGGTTTGAGCAGCCAGTGCAGTTGTGTTACTTTCATTTTGATTTGGTCACGCTTTTTTTGTATATGGTGTTTCCAGTTTAGTTTACTGTCAATATATAATCCTAAGTACTTGGCTTCTTTTTGAATGGTTACGTCGTCTCCGTCAATATTTATATGGATTGGTGTGAATCTAGTCTTAGTAGTGTATATAACTTGTACTGTTTTGTTTTTGTTTAATTTAATATGCCACTTTCTAAGCCAGTCAAGTGTTTTATTAAAGTCTACTTGCAACATGGATGTTGCAGTATTTATATTTTTATGAGCACTTAGGAGTATTGTGTCATCGGCGAAAGTTGCAATCGTCGACGAATTGTGAGTGGGATATGGTATGTCTGCTGTGTATAGGGTATATAATAAAGGTCCTAGCACACTTCCCTGTGGAACTCCTGAATTTATTTCTCTAAGGGTTGAGTATTCAACTAAGAAATATCTACCTGTGATATATGATGTTAATAAATGTGCTATATTTTGAGGGAATATATTGTTAAGTTTCCCTTTGAGTCCTTTATGCCAAACCTTGTCAAAAGCTTTTTCCATGTCCAAGAAGAGTCCAACACAAAATTTATTATCGTCAATGTCATTTAGAATTTTTTGCGTAACTCTGTGCACTTGTTGTATCGTTGAGTGACTTCTTCGGAAGCCAAATATGTGATTTGGAATGGTGTGCCTGCGTTCCAGTAGTGGCAATAGTCTACTTCTTAATATCTTTTCGAAAATTTTTAAAATTACAAGGAGTAGACTGATTGGTCTATAAGACTTTGCATTTGATGCGTCTTTGCTGGTTTCGGGATCGCAATAATCTCAGCTACTTTCCAGACTCTCGGAAAATAGTTTAGTCTGAACATAGCGTTAAAGATGTTTCTTAGATATTCTATAGCTTTTACAGGTAGTTCCCTTAGGAGTTTCCCATTTATTTTGTCATATCCAGGGGACTTTTTTCCTTTATGTCATTATTAATGCGTTTTCTTATTTCTGTTATGGTGGTCTCTTCATGTTTTATATGTTCTGAACCTCTGCTAATATCTGTGTTCAGCTGTGGATCATCTGGGTTGGTGGCGACTTCTGTAAAAACCCTTTCGAAATAGTCCGCTAATACTTTAGCTTTGTCCAAGTTCGTCTTTGCCCATAACCCGTTTTCCATTTTTAGAGGAGCCTGATGATTACTTTTATTTGTCCATCCTTTAGTAGCTTTACATAAAGAGTAGTCCGTTTGACTCGTGGGTGTTAAGCTCTTGAGATATAATGTCAATTGTTTGTTTTTTTATTTCTGAATCATTTTTTTAACCTCTTTAGTTGCCTTGTTGTACTGTCTTTTTGTGTCAGGAGATCTTGTGGTTGACCAGGTTTTCCGTAGTTTACATTTTTGATTTAATAGCCGTCGTAGTTGAGGTTGTGTGTAGAATGTCCAATTTTGCTGCTTCTTTTTTGGTGTCGATTGTATGACTGCTTTCATAATGGTGTCATTCAGGAATACTATCGCTGACTCGATGTCCTCGTATGATTTAAGAGGGATGTCGGTCATTAAATTAATCTCAATGTATTCCTTATAAGTATGCCAGTCAGTTCTGTTGTTGTACAGAAGTCTGTTTGCAGACGTGCGTCTGCATAGTCATATATTAATTCTGCGAGTCATATATTAATTCAAAAGGGTTGTGGTCTGACGAGAGTTCGAATCGTAATAAGATGTTACATTTCCGAATGTCCAGGTTCTTTGTGATGAAAAAATCTATCAAGTCAGGTGTTTTATTAATGTTTGTTGGCCAATATATTGGTTCGCCTGTACTCAAGTGTTTAGAGTTTGTGAACTGCATAGCGCTGAGGAGATTTTTGCCTTTTTTTGTTCGTTAGCCTCGATCCCCACATAGTGTGTTTCGCGTTGTAATCACCGGCTGCAATGAAGCGTTGTCCAAGAGAGTTGCGGAAATTCTTATATTCTGTGTCTGTAATATTATGCTTTGGTGGGCTATATACAGCAGATATTATGAGTGGTCCTACGAGATCATTAATTTGAATGTTCGTCGCTTGTATGTAGTTATGCTGATATGGCTCAAGCTCGTCGTGCTTTATGCACTGCTTAATAATTATGGCTGTTCCATCGTGCGCTGTGCCATCGGGGTGGTTTGTGATATACACTTTGTACCCTCTAACTTGTATGAAGTGTTTGTTTGTGCAATGTGTCTCCAAGATTAGGGCTATATCAATGCTGTTGTCATTAAGAAGTATTTGTAGTTCGTCAATATGGTTTTTCAGTCCGTTTGCATTCCAAGTTATGATCCTTAATTTAGTTTCCATTTTGTTTGTCCATCTTCGATATGAGAATTGTTATGACGTTTATCATATTTGTGACTTGTTGAAACAATTGTTTCATCAGGTCTTTCATCTCAGTAGTATCAGTTTTTATGTCAATGGGTCTACTTATGTATTCATTGGTTGGATTCGTGAGTTGTTCCTTCCTATTCTTTTCGCCATTATTGTTGTCATTCTTATCCTTATCTACTTGAGCGTCCGATAAACCGGTCTTAATTTTGTTTAAGTTTTGAGTCTCGATTGGAGCTGCTGTTACTGTCTCAGCCGGAACTTGATGGCCAGTTTCTCTAAGAGCTGGGGGATCGAAAATTATTTTCGTGCAGAGCAGTGTGGTTATGTTATAAATATATTTGTTGTTTTTATTGTTTTTCAATTCAATGAAGAATAATGGAAGCGGTTTGTTCGTGACTTATTGTTGTGCATTATGGATGTTTATGACTTCATGCCCTAGGTCGAGAAGTTCATTTTTTATTTCGTTAATGTCAGTGGCGTGGTGCATATTCCTGAGCACTACTTTAAATCCACGATCTTCCTTCGGTTTGAACGTGTAGTATTTCGTTCTGTGCTCTTGCAGGTACGATCAACAATCACAATGCCGCAGAATACTGGGGAACACGTAGAGCTCTTCATTGAAGACGAACTAGTCATAGCAGCCAAGATCCTTAAGAACAAGATGGCACCGGGCCCTGATAACTTTACAGGGGAAGTCTTAAAGGCAATTACAGCAAGCCGACCCCACATACTGCTTAATATGTACAACAGGTGTATACGAAGTGTAATATTCCCCGAATCTTGAAAGATACAGCGACTGGTATTGATCAGCAAAGGCAAGGGAGACCCAGGAACGTTATTAGCGTACCGACCACTCTGTATGTTAAATACAACTGGTAAGTTGCTGAAGAAGCTGATCAAGCCCTAATTAGCTGTAGCGATCGAAATCGCTGGCGGCCTATCCTCGAGACAGCACGTCTTCAGGCCCGGAAGGTCTACAATGGGAGCAATTGAAGAAGTCGTTCAAGTAGCACCCACAACCCAACAGGGCAATCACCTCCCAAGGCCTGTCGTACTGCTTGCAACATTGGACATCAAGATCGCATTCAACAGCGTCAAATGGGGAAACATAAAAAAAGTTATGCAAAAAAAAATTCCGTATCCCCACTTACTTGATGAGGCTTATAGAAAGCTGTCTTGAAAGTCGGAACCTGATATACCAGACCAAAGCAGTCGAGAAGTGTGTTAAAATAACATCAGGAGGAGCTAAAGTATCAATCCTAGGGCCAGAACCCTGGAAAATAAGCTACGACGAAATTCTTCACATAGATATGCCTGATGTCTCCTTCTTAGGAGGATATGCAGACGACATAGTCGCGATGAGGATAATAAGGGCATATCGAACGGTATCTGGAGCAGCAGCACTTGTAATCGATGGGGTGGAGTCGATTGATCTGCTAGCCATATAGCGAAAGAGTATTTACGAGATGTGTCAAGCAGGGGTAGCAATGGCACAAACAGTCGAACATTGAAAAGAAGAAACTCTTGACTTAAGGCAAGATAGATGGACTAATAAGAGCACGGAAGATCGACGGAGGGGCTTATAGCTGATATCAAAATTTGGCTACAAAGAAAATACGGTGCAGTAGATTACTAAATCACACAAACGCTGGTAGGACGCGGATATTTTAGCTGCTTCCTGTTCTCAATAAGCAAAAGTGCTGAAACCAGTTGTGTATACGCAGACGCCGAAATAGCTAACGCAGAACACACAGGCTTTCACTGTAAAAGAATGTCAGAAAGACGAAATCGGCTAATACAATCGATCGGACATATCACACCCGATGACATCGTAGGCAAAATGACCCGTATTGAAGAGAACTGGAAACAAGTGGCAGTTTTTGTTAACAAAATTCTTCGACTGAAGAAGAAGGACCTTGACATAAGGACGCAACAAGGAGGTCTGGAAGTACACCATCCACAGACGGTCGCGCTGAGCGGGGAAAGAGGCCCCACTTTGAAGTAATGCGAACGCTCTTCCGAAGTGGAAATAGGAATGTTGGGAAGGGGGTTTAGAGGGTGCGAGTGCCCTATTATTATTATTATTATTATTTATATTATTATTATTTTTATTATTATTATTATTATTATTATTATTATTATTATTATTATTATTATTATTATTATTATTATTATTATTATTATTATTATTATTATTATTATTATTATTATTATTATTATTATTATTATTATTATTATTATTATTATTATTATTATTATTATTATTATTATCATTATCATTATTATTATTATTATTATTATTATTATTATTATTATCATTATTATTATTATTATTCTTACTATTATTATTATTATTATTATTATTATTATTATTATTATTATTATTATTATTATTATTATTATTATTATTATTATTATTATTATTATTATTATTATTATTATTATTATTATTATTATTATTATTATTATTATTATTATTATTATTATTATTATTATTATTATTATTATTATTATTATTATTATTATTATTATTATTATTATTATTATTATTATTATTATTATTATTATTATTATTATTATTATTATTATTATTATTATTATTATTATTATTATTATTATTATTATTATTATTATTATTATTATTATTATTATTATTCTTATTATTATTATTCTTATTCTTATTATTATTATTATTGCTATTATTATTATTATTATTATCATGTTATTATTATTATTAATATTATGATTCGCGAGTCGCGTGTTGAACTGCGAGGTCGTGCGCTTAACTCGTGTGTGTGAAACTGTGTAAATAATTAACTTACATAGATGGACAAGTTCACCAAGGTGGCACAAAATTAAGTTCTTAGTGTTCAACTAATTGTAATATATTTATTGTGCCCATAAGGGGCATTCGATCAATTTTAAGTGAGGCAATATTGCCTGTGCTGGCTTAGCACATGTGCGATAAAAGCTATACCAACAACAACATTAATGTCACTGAGTCTCACAGTAGCTCCTCATCTCCCCATCTTTCGAGCTACCTAAATATGGCAGCCTCAAACGTTTTTGGCAGCACTGTCCAAGTCTGCACAGCTAACAATGACTGCTTCATCCCTGGCTTTAACCCTGTGCACTGCAGCCCTGCACTGGGTGTCACTATTAAACCATCAATATCTGCAACAGCTGTTACTTATAACTCAGCAAATGCTTATTTTGCAACACTCACTACTTCTGTGCAGACGACCAAAGCTGTCCTTTCTACAACTACTACCACTACAACAACAGCGCCTACAATGATATCTGAGCAGCAACATTTCTCAGCTGTTACTGACAATTTTGATGTGCGCTGCTTTCAAACGACAAGAGTAAAGCGAAAAATTAGTAAGACACTATCTCCATCCTCTGCTAAGCGTCCAAATCATCGTAGCTACAGCTCAGGCAATGCTATTTTGACGGCTGAAACTGGTAGTTATGGGAAACACTCTACCAATCGTTTCAGTATTCTGGCTTCAGCGACTAATGAGGACACGGATGATGCATACGAAGCCGTCAATATGTCGGTCGGCTCCGTTGACTTTCCTTCTCCGCTAACAAACATATCTACAGCGCGTGGGCACAAAACCATCTCCACCGAATTCAACACAGGCGCGGCTGGGTCCTCTGCCGCCGCTGCCATTTTAAACGCTGCACCATCCTCTGCCACCATTGTAAATTCAGACTCTGCAAAGGCTGCTAAGAGTGCTAATTTCCACGGAAACCAACCTAAGCCTCCACCAATAACTCTACATGGAGTTAAAAGTTTCCAGCCTTATACCTTTGTCGACCCAGTTAATATGAACACAAGAACTTCGGTGGGAGGAGTTACTCGGATCTATGCCAAGGATCGATACACCTACCGCGTGATCCAAAGTAACTTTGACAAACTTATTGTGGAATATTACACATACCAGCTGAAAGAAGAAAAGCCTTACAAAATCGTTATTAAGGGCCTGCATTTCGACACACCCCCTGACCAAATCGCCGACTCTCTGAAGAAATTGGGTCATAAAGCTTCAAATGTGCACTGACCCATAAACCGCTCCACCGGATTACCTATGAGTCTCTTCTTTGTTAGCATTGCTCCTGGAAGCCATACAGCTGAGCTTAAAAACATAAGTAAACTAGTTGGCCAAAGGGTAAAAATCGAGGAGGGTCGTAAAAAGCAGGATGTGAAACAGTGCCGTCGATGCCAAGACTTTGGCCACACTGCCAGCTATTGCAGACAAACTCCGACCTGTGCACGTTGTGGCGATGAACACAAATCGGCTGACTGCATACGCCGGATAACGGACCCCTCAACGTGTGCTAACTGCAATCAGGAGCACCCTGCAAACTATAAAGGCTGTCCTGCGTATCTAAAATATATTATAAGAAATCAGCGTAATGCTCCTAAATTAAAGCGTCCTCCTGTAGATGATCCTACTGTGCAAACCAGAATCCAGCGTTCTACTCAGCATCAGTCCACTTTTGTGCAACCTAATGGACCTAGATACGCAGAATTGGCTGCAGGCAAACCTATCTAATGCGACTCAAAATAAAAAACAATAGCAGCAACACAACCAATCTTCAGACTTCACCACTCAGCTCTCTCTTCAACTCTCTCAACAAGTAGATCTGAAGTCTGGTGTCAATGCAGGAGCAGATGTCCCGTATGCAGTCCCAGATTCTCTAGATACTCACTGCGTGTCATTCCAGATGACTCCACACCCAATAAGGATAATGTGTTGGAACGCCAGAAGCGTATCCAACAACATGCGAGAACTTGAGTGTTTCGTACAGCTGCATGATATCCACATTATCTTACTGTCCGAAACGTGGTGGACTGGCTCAGAATCCACCAAATTATACGGCTACTTATCCGACGCAGCAAACTCACCAGATTCACTCAGTCGAAAAGGGGGTGCTGCAATTTTAATCAGAAAAGACATTCAGCACTTTTTTTTTTAAAAGCCTCTCAACGAACCAACTGCTTTCAAATTGCCTCAGCAATTGTCTCCATCGTCGTGGGCAACGTTGAAATCGGTGCGAGTTACTGCCCGGTTCGTGCTATCTGGATCACCAATGTAGTCAACAGTCGAATTGGTTCTATTGACAGAACATTTCTACTATGCGGAGACTGAAATGCTCACCATCAACTGTGGGGATCCGCCCGCTCTGATGCTAGGGGATCAACCAGGGCGATCAGGCTATTGCAGCATCTATTACCATCTAAGCTAGTGGCACCCCAACCAGATGCCCAACTGCACAATCACAGCGCCCATCATGTCTAGACTTCGGCCTTTACAGACACATTGCGCACTGCCATCTTCAAGTGTCTCATCGCACTGACTTAAGCTCTGATCCTCTTCCCTTAATAATCTCTTTTAACACCTCTGTCAGATGTTTCCCGCAAGTTTTGAATTGAGCTCTGGGCAACACATTGACGACGCTATCGAGCTCTTCAACCGTAAGATTTATGACGCTGCTGCTGTAGCTAAACGCCTACGGACCGCCCACAACTACACTTCAATGCCTCATTCAAACTAACTGCAAGACTGAGACGCCTTCTTCTAGAGAAGCGTAGACATCGTAAAATTTTCCAACGTTCTCGTGACCCAGAAGATAAATCAAATTGGAACCATGTATCAGAGCTGCTCAAATCCTAGCTCAACAGCGGATACAGCAATTTGATTGTATGCCGGAAAACATGTCTACGCAGAGGGATGCTGACTTCTGCTTATGGAAAGCCACACGCAACTGCACGAGACACCCTATTAGGCAGTTTCCTATAAGAGATGAACATGGAAGATGGAGCCGCTCTTATTCTGAGCAAGCCAACTCTTTTGCCGTACATTTAGTCGGCGTTCAACACGCCCACACAGTTGGACCCACTTGAGAGGCCATTCACGGCCGAAGAAGTTAACTCTGTCATTCGACGTCTAAAACCTAATAAAGCTCCATGTCATGATATTGTGTGCAATCGCACCATCAAGGCGCTACCACTGAATGCTGTACCTGTTATAGTTGCGATTTTCAACGCCATAATGTGTGCACAGTATTTCCCACAGCCTGGAAGTCAGCAATTGTCTCCATGGTCCATAAGCTTGGGAAATCGGAGATTGACCCCGAATCCTATCCGCCTATCAGTCTCCTGCTTTAGTTATCGAAAGTATGGGAACGACTGGTTGGTGTCAAATTAGCTAAAGTAGCCAAGGAAGTGCTGCAGAAAGTCAAAGCCTCGCTCCCTTCGCCATTCTTTGCTCTGATACGGTACTACTTTGAGGATCGACCCTTCAGTGATCCTGACCCTGTGGGGTCAGGTGTTCCTCAGGGAAGCGTGCTGGGACCCTTCCTGTACACCATATTTGCTGCTGACATGACAATGCCTGATGATACATCCCTCGGAATACCGCCCAGGTCACTGCTTATGGCGTCATATATATATTTTTTTTTATTTCCCAAAAGAAGAGTACATTATCTATTATAGAAATATAAGTCGACTATTGTACTAATTAATATTTAGGACAAGTGGGTGAATTTCCATTTTACAATCAGTTTGTAAAGTCGTGTTGTGACTGGAATTTAACAATACATGTATTTTAACAATAAATAAACAATTAAAGGTAACACCAATTAACAATTATTAATTGGAAGTAATGTGTAATGTGAGGTCCACTGGTCTCACCCTTTTTAGTCTACGTTGCCGAGTTAGTTCATCTAATGGTAATGTATTCACACCATCGTTCGAATGCTAGGAAAGTTTGGTTTGGTATTTTCTGCTTAAATTGATTATTTCCTCATCTACTGTCGCAATTCTTAGGTCTCGATGAAGGTCCGTGTTGGTGATATACCATCGGGCTTTGGTGATGGTGGGAATAATTTTTGATTGTTGCCTCTGGATTAACTATATATTTGATTTTTTGGCAACTCCCCATATTTCGACTCCATATGTCCAAATTGTTTTAATAATTGTCTTATAGATTAGGAGCTTGTTTTCAAGTGAAATGTTTGTATTTGGTTTGAGCAGCCAGTGCAGTTGTGTTACTTTCATTTTGATTTGGTCACGCTTTTTTTGTATATGGTGTTTCCAGTTTAGTTTACTGTCAATATATAATCCTAAGTACTTGGCTTCTTTTTGAATGGTTACGTCGTCTCCGTCAATATTTATATGGATTGGTGTGAATCTAGTCTTAGTAGTGTATATAACTTGTACTGTTTTGTTTTTGTTTAATTTAATATGCCACTTTCTAAGCCAGTCAAGTGTTTTATTAAAGTCTACTTGCAACATGGATGTTGCAGTATTTATATTTTTATGAGCACTTAGGAGTATTGTGTCATCGGCGAAAGTTGCAATCGTCGACGAATTGTGAGTGGGATATGGTATGTCTGCTGTGTATAGGGTATATAATAAAGGTCCTAGCACACTTCCCTGTGGAACTCCTGAATTTATTTCTCTAAGGGTTGAGTAATATCTAAGAAATATCTACCTGTGATATATGATGTTAATAAATGTGCTATATTTTGAGGGAATATATTGTTAAGTTTCCCTTTGAGTCCTTTATGCCAAACCTTGTCAAAAGCTTTTTCCATGTCCAAGAAGAGTCCAACACAAAATTTATTATCGTCAATGTCATTTAGAATTTTTTGCGTAACTCTGTGCACTTGTTGTATCGTTGAGTGACTTCTTCGGAAGCCAAATATGTGATTTGGAATGGTGTGCCTGCGTTCCAGTAGTGGCAATAGTCTACTTCTTAATATCTTTTCGAAAATTTTTAAAATCTACAAGGAGTAGACTGATTGGTCTATAAGACTTTGCATTTGATGCGTCTTTGCTGGTTTCGGGATCGCAATAATCTCAGCTACTTTCCAGACTCTCGGAAAATAGTTTAGTCTGAACATAGCGTTAAAGATGTTTCTTAGATATTCTATAGCTTTTACAGGTAGTTCCCTTAGGAGTTTCCCATTTATTTTGTCATATCCAGGGGACTTTTTTCCTTTATGTCATTATTAATGCGTTTTCTTATTTCTGTTATGGTGGTCTCTTCATGTTTTATATGTTCTGAACCTCTGCTAATATCTGTGTTCAGCTGTGGATCATCTGGGTTGGTGGCGACTTCTGTAAAAACCCTTTCGAAATAGTCCGCTAATACTTTAGCTTTGTCCAAGTTCGTCTTTGCCCATAACCCGTTTTCCATTTGTAGAGGAGCCTGATGATTACTTTTATTTGTCCATCCTTTAGTAGCTTTACATAAAGAGTAGTCCGTTTGACTCGTGGGTGTTAAGCTCTTGAGATATAATGTCAATTGTTTGTTTTTTTATTTCTGAATCATTTTTTTAACCTCTTTAGTTGCCTTGTTGTACTGTCTTTTTGTGTCAGGAGATCTTGTGGTTGACCAGGTTTTCCGTAGTTTACATTTTTGATTTAATAGCCGTCGTAGTTGAGGTTGTGTGTAGAATGTCCAATTTTGCTGCTTCTTTTTTGGTGTCGATTGTATGACTGCTTTCATAATGGTGTCATTCAGGAATACTATCGCTGACTCGATGTCCTCGTATGATTTAAGAGGGATGTCGGTCATTAAATTAATCTCAATGTATTCCTTATAAGTATGCCAGTCAGTTCTGTTGTTGTACAGAAGTCTGTTTGCATGTATAGGCGTGACGTGCGAGTCATATATTAATTCAAAAGGGTTGTGGTCTGACGAGAGTTCGAATCGTAATAAGATGTTACATTTCCGAATGTCCAGGTTCTTTGTGATGAAAAAATCTATCAAGTCAGGTGTTTTATTAATGTTTGTTGGCCAATATATTGGTTCGCCTGTACTCAAGTGTTTAGAGTTTGTGAACTGCATAGCGCTGAGGAGATTTTTGCCTTTTTTTGTTCGTTAGCCTCGATCCCCACATAGTGTGTTTCGCGTTGTAATCACCGGCTGCAATGAAGCGTTGTCCAAGAGAGTTGCGGAAATTCTTATATTCTGTGTCTGTAATATTATGCTTTGGTGGGCTATATACAGCAGATATTATGAGTGGTCCTACGAGATCATTAATTTGAATGTTCGTCGCTTGTATGTAGTTATGCTGATATGGCTCAAGCTCGTCGTGCTTTATGCACTGCTTAATAATTATGGCTGTTCCATCGTGCGCTGTGCCATCGGGGTGGTTTGTGATATACACTTTGTACCCTCTAACTTGTATGAAGTGTTTGTTTGTGCAATGTGTCTCCAAGATTAGGGCTATATCAATGCTGTTGTCATTAAGAAGTATTTGTAGTTCGTCAATATGGTTTTTCAGTCCGTTTGCATTCCAAGTTATGATCCTTAATTTAGTTTCCATTTTGTTTGTCCATCTTCGATATGAGAATTGTTATGACGTTTATCATATTTGTGACTTGTTGAAACAATTGTTTCATCAGGTCTTTCATCTCAGTAGTATCAGTTTTTATGTCAATGGGTCTACTTATGTATTCATTGGTTGGATTCGTGAGTTGTTCCTTCCTATTCTTTTCGCCATTATTGTTGTCATTCTTATCCTTATCTACTTGAGCGTCCGATAAACCGGTCTTAATTTTGTTTAAGTTTTGAGTTTTGATTGGAGCTGCTGTTACTGTCTCAGCCGGAACTTGATGGCCAGTTTCTCTAAGAGCTGGGGGATCGAAAATGATTTTCGTGCAGAGCAGTGTGGTTATGTTATAAATATATTTGTTGTTTTTATTGTTTTTCAATTCAATGAAGAATAATGGAAGCGGTTTGTTCGTGACTTATTGTTGTGCATTATGGATGTTTATGACTTCATGCCCTAGGTCGAGAAGTTCATTTTTTATTTCGTTAATGTCAGTGGCGTGGTGCATATTCCTGAGCACTACTTTAAATCCACGATCTTCCTTCGGTTTGAACGTGTAGTATTTCGTTCTGTGCTCTTGCAGGTACGATCAACAATCACAATGCCGCAGAATACTGGGGAACACGTAGAGCTCTTCATTGAAGACGAACTAGTCATAGCAGCCAAGATCCTTAAGAACAAGATGGCACCGGGCCCTGATAACTTTACAGGGGAAGTCTTAAAGGCAATTACAGCAAGCCGACCCCACATACTGCTTAATATGTACAACAGGTGTATACGAAGTGTAATATTCCCCGAATCTTGAAAGATACAGCGACTGGTATTGATCAGCAAAGGCAAGGGAGACCCAGGAACGTTATTAGCGTACCGACCACTCTGTATGTTAAATACAACTGGTAAGTTGCTGAAGAAGCTGATCAAGCCCTAATTAGCTGTAGCGATCGAAAGCGCTGGCGGCCTATCCTCGAGACAGCACGTCTTCAGGCCCGGAAGGTCTACAATGGGAGCAATTGAAGAAGTCGTTCAAGTAGCACCCACAACCCAACAGGGCAATCACCTCCCAAGGCCTGTCGTACTGCTTGCAACATTGGACATCAAGATCGCATTCAACAGCGTCAAATGGGGAAACATAAAAAAAGTTATGCAAAAAAAAATTCCGTATCCCCACTTACTTGATGAGGCTTATAGAAAGCTGTCTTGAAAGTCGGAACCTGATATACCAGACCAAAGCAGTCGAGAAGTGTGTTAAAATAACATCAGGAGGAGCTAAAGTATCAATCCTAGGGCCAGAACCCTGGAAAATAAGCTACGACGAAATTCTTCACATAGATATGCCTGATGTCTCCTTCTTAGGAGGATATGCAGACGACATAGTCGCGATGAGGATAATAAGGGCATATCGAACGGTATCTGGAGCAGCAGCACTTGTAATCGATGGGGTGGAGTCGATTGATCTGCTAGCCATATAGCGAAAGAGTATTTACGAGATGTGTCAAGCAGGGGTAGCAATGGCACAAACAGTCGAACATTGAAAAGAAGAAACTCTTGACTTAAGGCAAGATAGATGGACTAATAAGAGCACGGAAGATCGACGGAGGGGCTTATAGCTGATATCAAAATTTGGCTACAAAGAAAATACGGTGCAGTAGATTACTAAATCACACAAAAGCTGGTAGGACGCGGATATTTTAGCTGCTTCCTGTTCTCAATAAGCAAAAGTGCTGAAACCAGTTGTGTATACGCAGACGCCGAAATAGCTAACGCAGAACACACAGGCTTTCACTGTAAAAGAATGTCAGAAAGACGAAATCGGCTAATACAATCGATCGGACATATCACACCCGATGACATCGTAGGCAAAATGACCCGTATTGAAGAGAACTGGAAACAAGTGGCAGTTTTTGTTAACAAAATTCTTCGACTGAAGAAGAAGGACCTTGACATAAGGACGCAACAAGGAGGTCTGGAAGTACACCATCCACAGACGGTCGCGCTGAGCGGGGAAAGAGGCCCCACTTTGAAGTAATGCGAACGCTCTTCCGAAGTGGAAATAGGAATGTTGGGAAGGGGGTTTAGAGGGTGCGAGTGCCCTATTATTATTATTATTATTATTTATATTATTATTATTTTTATTATTATTATTATTATTATTATTATTATTATTATTATTATTATTATTATTATTATTATTATTATTATTATTATTATTATTATTATTATTATTATTATTATTATTATTATTATTATTATTATTATTATTATTATTATTATTATTATTATTATCATTATCATTATTATTATTATTATTATTATTATTATTATTATTATTATTATCATTATTATTATTATTATTATTCTTACTATTATTATTATTATTATTATTATTATTATTATTATTATTATTATTATTATTATTATTATTATTATTATTATTATTATTATTATTATTATTATTATTATTATTATTATTATTATTATTATTATTATTATTATTATTATTATTATTATTATTATTATTATTATTATTATTATTATTATTATTATTATTATTATTATTATTATTATTATTATTATTATTATTATTATTATTATTATTATTATTATTATTATTATTATTATTATTATTATTATTATTATTATTATTATTATTATTATTATTATTATTATTATTATTATTATTATTATTATTATTATTATTATTATTATTCTTATTATTATTATTCTTATTCTTATTATTATTATTATTGCTATTATTATTATTATTATTATCATGTTATTATTATTATTAATATTATGATTCGCGAGTCGCGTGTTGAACTGCGAGGTCGTGCGCTTAACTCGTGTGTGTGAAACTGTGTAAATAATTAACTTACATAGATGGACAAGTTCACCAAGGTGGCACAAAATTAAGTTCTTAGTGTTCAACTAATTGTAATATATTTATTGTGCCCATAAGGGGCATTCGATCAATTTTAAGTGAGGCAATATTGCCTGTGCTGGCTTAGCACATGTGCGATAAAAGCTATACCAACAACAACATTAATGTCACTGAGTCTCACAGTAGCTCCTCATCTCCCCATCTTTCGAGCTACCTAAATATGGCAGCCTCAAACGTTTTTGGCAGCACTGTCCAAGTCTGCACAGCTAACAATGACTGCTTCATCCCTGGCTTTAACCCTGTGCACTGCAGCCCTGCACTGGGTGTCACTATTAAACCATCAATATCTGCAACAGCTGTTACTTATAACTCAGCAAATGCTTATTTTGCAACACTCACTACTTCTGTGCAGACGACCAAAGCTGTCCTTTCTACAACTACTACCACTACAACAACAGCGCCTACAATGATATCTGAGCAGCAACATTTCTCAGCTGTTACTGACAATTTTGATGTGCGCTGCTTTCAAACGACAAGAGTAAAGCGAAAAATTAGTAAGACACTATCTCCATCCTCTGCTAAGCGTCCAAATCATCGTAGCTACAGCTCAGGCAATGCTATTTTGACGGCTGAAACTGGTAGTTATGGGAAACACTCTACCAATCGTTTCAGTATTCTGGCTTCAGCGACTAATGAGGACACGGATGATGCATACGAAGCCGTCAATATGTCGGTAGGCTCCGTTGACTTTCCTTCTCCGCTAACAAACATATCTACAGCGCGTGGGCACAAAACCATCTCCACCGAATTCAACACAGGCGCGGCTGGGTCCTCTGCCGCCGCTGCCATTTTAAACGCTGCACCATCCTCTGCCACCATTGTAAATTCAGACTCTGCAAAGGCTGCTAAGAGTGCTAATTTCCACGGAAACCAACCTAAGCCTCCACCAATAACTCTACATGGAGTTAAAAGTTTCCAGCCTTATACCTTTGTCGACCCAGTTAATATGAACACAAGAACTTCGGTGGGAGGAGTTACTCGGATCTATGCCAAGGATCGATACACCTACCGCGTGATCCAAAGTAACTTTGACAAACTTATTGTGGAATATTACACATACCAGCTGAAAGAAGAAAAGCCTTACAAAATCGTTATTAAGGGCCTGCATTTCGACACACCCCCTGACCAAATCGCCGACTCTCTGAAGAAATTGGGTCATAAAGCTTCAAATGTGCACTGACCCATAAACCGCTCCACCGGATTACCTATGAGTCTCTTCTTTGTTAGCATTGCTCCTGGAAGCCATACAGCTGAGCTTAAAAACATAAGTAAACTAGTTGGCCAAAGGGTAAAAATCGAGGAGGGTCGTAAAAAGCAGGATGTGAAACAGTGCCGTCGATGCCAAGACTTTGGCCACACTGCCAGCTATTGCAGACAAACTCCGACCTGTGCACGTTGTGGCGATGAACACAAATCGGCTGACTGCATACGCCGGATAACGGACCCCTCAACGTGTGCTAACTGCAATCAGGAGCACCCTGCAAACTATAAAGGCTGTCCTGCGTATCTAAAATATATTATAAGAAATCAGCGTAATGCTCCTAAATTAAAGCGTCCTCCTGTAGATGATCCTACTGTGCAAACCAGAATCCAGCGTTCTACTCAGCATCAGTCCACTTTTGTGCAACCTAATGGACCTAGATACGCAGAATTGGCTGCAGGCAAACCTATCTAATGCGACTCAAAATAAAAAACAATAGCAGCAACACAACCAATCTTCAGACTTCACCACTCAGCTCTCTCTTCAACTCTCTCAACAAGTAGATCTGAAGTCTGGTGTCAATGCAGGAGCAGATGTCCCGTATGCAGTCCCAGATTCTCTAGATACTCACTGCGTGTCATTCCAGATGACTCCACACCCAATAAGGATAATGTGTTGGAACGCCAGAAGCGTATCCAACAACATGCGAGAACTTGAGTGTTTCGTACAGCTGCATGATATCCACATTATCTTACTGTCCGAAACGTGGTGGACTGGCTCAGAATCCACCAAATTATACGGCTACTTATCCGACGCAGCAAACTCACCAGATTCACTCAGTCGAAAAGGGGGTGCTGCAATTTTAATCAGAAAAGACATTCAGCACTTTTTTTTTTAAAAGCCTCTCAACGAACCAACTGCTTTCAAATTGCCTCAGCAATTGTCTCCATCGTCGTGGGCAACGTTGAAATCGGTGCGAGTTACTGCCCGGTTCGTGCTATCTGGATCACCAATGTAGTCAACAGTCGAATTGGTTCTATTGACAGAACATTTCTACTATGCGGAGACTGAAATGCTCACCATCAACTGTGGGGATCCGCCCGCTCTGATGCTAGGGGATCAACCAGGGCGATCAGGCTATTGCAGCATCTATTACCATCTAAGCTAGTGGCACCCCAACCAGATGCCCAACTGCACAATCACAGCGCCCATCATGTCTAGACTTCGGCCTTTACAGACACATTGCGCACTGCCATCTTCAAGTGTCTCATCGCACTGACTTAAGCTCTGATCCTCTTCCCTTAATAATCTCTTTTAACACCTCTGTCAGATGTTTCCCGCAAGTTTTGAATTGAGCTCTGGGCAACACATTGACGACGCTATCGAGCTCTTCAACCGTAAGATTTATGACGCTGCTGCTGTAGCTAAACGCCTACGGACCGCCCACAACTACACTTCAATGCCTCATTCAAACTAACTGCAAGACTGAGACGCCTTCTTCTAGAGAAGCGTAGACATCGTAAAATTTTCCAACGTTCTCGTGACCCAGAAGATAAATCAAATTGGAACCATGTATCAGAGCTGCTCAAATCCTAGCTCAACAGCGGATACAGCAATTTGATTGTATGCCGGAAAACATGTCTACGCAGAGGGATGCTGACTTCTGCTTATGGAAAGCCACACGCAACTGCACGAGACACCCTATTAGGCAGTTTCCTATAAGAGATGAACATGGAAGATGGAGCCGCTCTTATTCTGAGCAAGCCAACTCTTTTGCCGTACATTTAGTCGGCGTTCAACACGCCCACACAGTTGGACCCACTTGAGAGGCCATTCACGGCCGAAGAAGTTAACTCTGTCATTCGACGTCTAAAACCTAATAAAGCTCCATGTCATGATATTGTGTGCAATCGCACCATCAAGGCGCTACCACTGAATGCTGTACCTGTTATAGTTGCGATTTTCAACGCCATAATGTGTGCACAGTATTTCCCACAGCCTGGAAGTCAGCAATTGTCTCCATGGTCCATAAGCTTGGGAAATCGGAGATTGACCCCGAATCCTATCCGCCTATCAGTCTCCTGCTTTAGTTATCGAAAGTATGGGAACGACTGGTTGGTGTCAAATTAGCTAAAGTAGCCAAGGAAGTGCTGCAGAAAGTCAAAGCCTCGTTCCTTCGCCATTCTTTGCTCTGATACGGTACTACTTTGAGGATCGACCCTTCAGTGATCCTGACCCTGTGGGGTCAGGTGTTCCTCAGGGAAGCGTGCTGGGACCCTTCCTGTACACCATATTTGCTGCTGACATGACAATGCCTGATGATACATCCCTCGGAATACCGCCCAGGTCACTGCTTATGGCGTCATATATATATTTTTTTTTATTTCCCAAAAGAAGAGTACATTATCTATTATAGAAATATAAGTCGACTATTGTACTAATTAATATTTAGGACAAGTGAGTGAATTTCCATTTTACAATCAGTTTGTAAACTCGTGTTGTGACTGGAATTTAACAATACATGTATTTTAACAATAAATAAACAATTAAAGGTAACACCAATTAACAATTATTAATTGGAAGTAATGTGTAATGTGAGGTCCACTGGTCTCACCCTTTTTAGTCTACGTTGCCGAGTTAGTTCATCTAATGGTAATGTATTCACACCATCGTTCGAATGCTAGGAAAGTTTGGTTTGGTATTTTCTGCTTAAATTGATTATTTCCTCATCTACTGTCGCAATTCTTAGGTCTCGATGAAGGTCCGTGTTGGTGATATACCATCGGGCTTTGGTGATGGTGGGAATAATTTTTGATTGTTGCCTCTGGATTAACTATATATTTGATTTTTTGGCAACTCCCCATATTTCGACTCCATATGTCCAAATTGTTTTAATAATTGTCTTATAGATTAGGAGCTTGTTTTCAAGAGAAATGTTTGTATTTGGTTTGAGCAGCCAGTGCAGTTGTGTTACTTTCATTTTGATTTGGTCACGCTTTTTTTGTATATGGTGTTTCCAGTTTAGTTTACTGTCAATATATAATCCTAAGTACTTGGCTTCTTTTTGAATGGTTACGTCGTCTCCGTCAATATTTATATGGATTGGTGTGAATCTAGTCTTAGTAGTGTATATAACTTGTACTGTTTTGTTTTTGTTTAATTTAATATGCCACTTTCTAAGCCAGTCAAGTGTTTTATTAAAGTCTACTTGCAACATGGATGTTGCAGTATTTATATTTTTATGAGCACTTAGGAGTATTGTGTCATCGGCGAAAGTTGCAATCGTCGACGAATTGTGAGTGGGATATGGTATGTCTGCTGTGTATAGGGTATATAATAAAGGTCCTAGCACACTTCCCTGTGGAACTCCTGAATTTATTTCTCTAAGGGTTGAGTATTCAACTAAGAAATATCTACCTGTGATATATGATGTTAATAAATGTGCTATATTTTGAGGGAATATATTGTTAAGTTTCCCTTTGAGTCCTTTATGCCAAACCTTGTCAAAAGCTTTTTCCATGTCCAAGAAGAGTCCAACACAAAATTTATTATCGTCAATGTCATTTAGAATTTTTTGCGTAACTCTGTGCACTTGTTGTATCGTTGAGTGACTTCTTCGGAAGCCAAATATGTGATTTGGAATGGTGTGCCTGCGTTCCAGTAGTGGCAATAGTCTACTTCTTAATATCTTTTCGAAAATTTTTAAAATTACAAGGAGTAGACTGATTGGTCTATAAGACTTTGCATTTGATGCGTCTTTGCTGGTTTCGGGATCGCAATAATCTCAGCTACTTTCCAGACTCTCGGAAAATAGTTTAGTCTGAACATAGCGTTAAAGATGTTTCTTAGATATTCTATAGCTTTTACAGGTAGTTCCCTTAGGAGTTTCCCATTTATTTTGTCATATCCAGGGGACTTTTTTCCTTTATGTCATTATTAATGCGTTTTCTTATTTCTGTTATGGTGGTCTCTTCATGTTTTATATGTTCTGAACCTCTGCTAATATCTGTGTTCAGCTGTGGATCATCTGGGTTGGTGGCGACTTCTGTAAAAACCCTTTCGAAATAGTCCGCTAATACTTTAGCTTTGTCCAAGTTCGTCTTTGCCCATAACCCGTTTTCCATTTTTAGAGGAGCCTGATGATTACTTTTATTTGTCCATCCTTTAGTAGCTTTACATAAAGAGTAGTCCGTTTGACTCGTGGGTGTTAAGCTCTTGAGATATAATGTCAATTGTTTGTTTTTTTATTTCTGAATCATTTTTTTAACCTCTTTAGTTGCCTTGTTGTACTGTCTTTTTGTGTCAGGAGATCTTGTGGTTGACCAGGTTTTCCGTAGTTTACATTTTTGATTTAATAGCCGTCGTAGTTGAGGTTGTGTGTAGAATGTCCAATTTTGCTGCTTCTTTTTTGGTGTCGATTGTATGACTGCTTTCATAATGGTGTCATTCAGGAATACTATCGCTGACTCGATGTCCTCGTATGATTTAAGAGGGATGTCGGTCATTAAATTAATCTCAATGTATTCCTTATAAGTATGCCAGTCAGTTCTGTTGTTGTACAGAAGTCTGTTTGCATGTATAGGCGTGACGTGCGAGTCATATATTAATTCAAAAGGGTTGTGGTCTGACGAGAGTTCGAATCGTAATAAGATGTTACATTTCCGAATGTCCAGGTTCTTTGTGATGAAAAAATCTATCAAGTCAGGTGTTTTATTAATGTTTGTTGGCCAATATATTGGTTCGCCTGTACTCAAGTGTTTAGAGTTTGTGAACTGCATAGCGCTGAGGAGATTTTTGCCTTTTTTTGTTCGTTAGCCTCGATCCCCACATAGTGTGTTTCGCGTTGTAATCACCGGCTGCAATGAAGCGTTGTCCAAGAGAGTTGCGGAAATTCTTATATTCTGTGTCTGTAATATTATGCTTTGGTGGGCTATATACAGCAGATATTATGAGTGGTCCTACGAGATCATTAATTTTGTTTGTCCATCTTCGATATGAGAATTGTTATGACGTTTATCATATTTGTGACTTGTTGAAACAATTGTTTCATCAGGTCTTTCATCTCAGTAGTATCAGTTTTTATGTCAATGGGTCTACTTATGTATTCATTGGTTGGATTCGTGAGTTGTTCCTTCCTATTCTTTTCGCCATTATTGTTGTCATTCTTATCCTTATCTACTTGAGCGTCCGATAAACCGGTCTTAATTTTGTTTAAGTTTTGAGTCTCGATTGGAGCTGCTGTTACTGTCTCAGCCGGAACTTGATGGCCAGTTTCTCTAAGAGCTGGGGGATCGAAAATTATTTTCGTGCAGAGCAGTGTGGTTATGTTATAAATATATTTGTTGTTTTTATTGTTTTTCAATTCAATGAAGAATAATGGAAGCGGTTTGTTCGTGACTTATTGTTGTGCATTATGGATGTTTATGACTTCATGCCCTAGGTCGAGAAGTTCATTTTTTATTTCGTTAATGTCAGTGGCGTGGTGCATATTCCTGAGCACTACTTTAAATCCACGACCTTCCTTCGGTTTGAACGTGTAGTATTTCGTTCTGTGCTCTTGCAGGTACGATCAACAATCACAATGCCGCAGAATACTGGGGAACACGTAGAGCTCTTCATTGAAGACGAACTAGTCATAGCAGCCAAGATCCTTAAGAACAAGATGGCACCGGGCCCTGATAACTTTACAGGGGAAGTCTTAAAGGCAATTACAGCAAGCCGACCCCACATACTGCTTAATATGTACAACAGGTGTATACGAAGTGTAATATTCCCCGAATCTTGAAAGATACAGCGACTGGTATTGATCAGCAAAGGCAAGGGAGACCCAGGAACGTTATTAGCGTACCGACCACTCTGCATGGTAAATACAACTGGTAAGTTGCTGAAGAAGCTGATCAAGCCCTAATTAGCTGTAGCGATCGAAAGCGCTGGCGGCCTATCCTCGAGACAGCACGTCTTCAGGCCCGGAAGGTCTACAATGGGAGCAATTGAAGAAGTCGTTCAAGTAGCACCCACAACCCAACAGGGCAATCACCTCCCAAGGCCTGTCGTACTGCTTGCAACATTGGACATCAAGATCGCATTCAACAGCGTCAAATGGGGAAACATAAAAAAAGTTATGCAAAAAAAAATTCCGTATCCCCACTTACTTGATGAGGCTTATAGAAAGCTGTCTTGAAAGTCGGAACCTGATATACCAGACCAAAGCAGTCGAGAAGTGTGTTAAAATAACATCAGGAGGAGCTAAAGTATCAATCCTAGGGCCAGAACCCTGGAAAATAAGCTACGACGAAATTCTTCACATAGATATGCCTGATGTCTCCTTCTTAGGAGGATATGCAGACGACATAGTCGCGATGAGGATAATAAGGGCATATCGAACGGTATCTGGAGCAGCAGCACTTGTAATCGATGGGGTGGAGTCGATTGATCTGCTAGCCATAGAGCGAAAGAGTATTTACGAGATGTGTCAAGCAGGGGTAGCAATGGCACAAACAGTCGAACATTGAAAAGAAGAAACTCTTGACTTAAGGCAAGATAGATGGACTAATAAGAGCACGGAAGATCGACGGAGGGGCTTATAGCTGATATCAAAATTTGGCTACAAAGAAAATACGGTGCAGTAGATTACTAAATCACACAAAAGCTGGTAGGACGCGGATATTTTAGCTGCTTCCTGTTCTCAATAAGCAAAAGTGCTGAAACCAGTTGTGTATACGCAGACGCCGAAATAGCTAACGCAGAACACACAGGCTTTCACTGTAAAAGAATGGCAGAAAGACGAAATCGGCTAATACAATCGATCGGACATATCACACCCGATGACATCGTAGGCAAAATGACCCGTATTGAAGAGAACTGGAAACAAGTGGCAGTTTTTGTTAACAAAATTCTTCGACTGAAGAAGAAGGACCTTGACATAAGGACGCAACAAGGAGGTCTGGAAGTACACCATCCACAGACGGTCGCGCTGAGCGGGGAAAGAGGCCCCACTTTGAAGTAATGCGAACGCTCTTCCGAAGTGGAAATAGGAATGTTGGGAAGGGGGTTTAGAGGGTGCGAGTGCCCTATTATTATTATTATTATTATTTATATTATATATTATTATTATTATTATTATTATTATTATTATTATTATTATTATTATTATTATTATTATTATTATTATTATTATTATTATTATTATTATTATTATTATTATTATTATTATTATTATTATTATTATTATTATTATTATTATTATTATTATTATTATTATTATTATTATTATTATCATTATCATTATTATTATTATTATTATTATTATTATTATTATTATTATCATTATTATTATTATTATTATTCTTACTATATATATATATATTATTATTATTATTATTATTATTATTATTATTATTATTATTATTATTATTATTATTATTATTATTATTATTATTATTATTATTATTATTATTATTATTATTATTATTATTATTATTATTATTATTATTATTATTATTATTATTATTATTATTATTATTATTATTATTATTATTATTATTATTATTATTATTATTATTATTATTATTATTATTATTATTATTATTATTATTATTATTATTATTATTATTATTATTATTATTATTATTATTATTATTATTATTATTATTATTATTATTATTATTATTATTATTATTATTATTATTCTTATTATTATTATTCTTATTCTTATTATTATTATTATTGCTATTATTATTATTATTATTATCATGTTATTATTATTATTAATATTATGATTCGCGAGTCGCGTGTTGAACTGCGAGGTCGTGCGCTTAACTCGTGTGTGTGAAACTGTGTAAATAATTAACTTACATAGATGGACAAGTTCACCAAGGTGGCACAAAATTAAGTTCTTAGTGTTCAACTAATTGTAATATATTTATTGTGCCCATAAGGGGCATTCGATCAATTTTAAGTGAGGCAATATTGCCTGTGCTGGCTTAGCACATGTGCGATAAAAGCTATACCAACAACAACATTAATGTCACTGAGTCTCACAGTAGCTCCTCATCTCCCCATCTTTCGAGCTACCTAAATATGGCAGCCTCAAACGTTTTTGGCAGCACTGTCCAAGTCTGCACAGCTAACAATGACTGCTTCATCCCTGGCTTTAACCCTGTGCACTGCAGCCCTGCACTGGGTGTCACTATTAAACCATCAATATCTGCAACAGCTGTTACTTATAACTCAGCAAATGCTTATTTTGCAACACTCACTACTTCTGTGCAGACGACCAAAGCTGTCCTTTCTACAACTACTACCACTACAACAACAGCGCCTACAATGATATCTGAGCAGCAACATTTCTCAGCTGTTACTGACAATTTTGATGTGCGCTGCTTTCAAACGACAAGAGTAAAGCGAAAAATTAGTAAGACACTATCTCCATCCTCTGCTAAGCGTCCAAATCATCGTAGCTACAGCTCAGGCAATGCTATTTTGACGGCTGAAACTGGTAGTTATGGGAAACACTCTACCAATCGTTTCAGTATTCTGGCTTCAGCGACTAATGAGGACACGGATGATGCATACGAAGCCGTCAATATGTCGGTAGGCTCCGTTGACTTTCCTTCTCCGCTAACAAACATATCTACAGCGCGTGGGCACAAAACCATCTCCACCGAATTCAACACAGGCGCGGCTGGGTCCTCTGCCGCCGCTGCCATTTTAAACGCTGCACCATCCTCTGCCACCATTGTAAATTCAGACTCTGCAAAGGCTGCTAAGAGTGCTAATTTCCACGGAAACCAACCTAAGCCTCCACCAATAACTCTACATGGAGTTAAAAGTTTCCAGCCTTATACCTTTGTCGACCCAGTTAATATGAACACAAGAACTTCGGTGGGAGGAGTTACTCGGATCTATGCCAAGGATCGATACACCTACCGCGTGATCCAAAGTAACTTTGACAAACTTATTGTGGAATATTACACATACCAGCTGAAAGAAGAAAAGCCTTACAAAATCGTTATTAAGGGCCTGCATTTCGACACACCCCCTGACCAAATCGCCGACTCTCTGAAGAAATTGGGTCATAAAGCTTCAAATGTGCACTGACCCATAAACCGCTCCACCGGATTACCTATGAGTCTCTTCTTTGTTAGCATTGCTCCTGGAAGCCATACAGCTGAGCTTAAAAACATAAGTAAACTAGTTGGCCAAAGGGTAAAAATCGAGGAGGGTCGTAAAAAGTAGGATGTGAAACAGTGCCGTCGATGCCAAGACTTTGGCCACACTGCCAGCTATTGCAGACAAACTCCGACCTGTGCACGTTGTGGCGATGAACACAAATCGGCTGACTGCATACGCCGGATAACGGACCCCTCAACGTGTGCTAACTGCAATCAGGAGCACCCTGCAAACTATAAAGGCTGTCCTGCGTATCTAAAATATATTATAAGAAATCAGCGTAATGCTCCTAAATTAAAGCGTCCTCCTGTAGATGATCCTACTGTGCAAACCAGAATCCAGCGTTCTACTCAGCATCAGTCCACTTTTGTGCAACCTAATGGACCTAGATACGCAGAATTGGCTGCAGGCAAACCTATCTAATGCGACTCAAAATAAAAAACAATAGCAGCAACACAACCAATCTTCAGACTTCACCACTCAGCTCTCTCTTCAACTCTCTCAACAAGTAGATCTGAAGTCTGGTGTCAATGCAGGAGCAGATGTCCCGTATGCAGTCCCAGATTCTCTAGATACTCACTGCGTGTCATTCCAGATGACTCCACACCCAATAAGGATAATGTGTTGGAACGCCAGAAGCGTATCCAACAACATGCGAGAACTTGAGTGTTTCGTACAGCTGCATGATATCCACATTATCTTACTGTCCGAAACGTGGTGGACTGGCTCAGAATCCACCAAATTATACGGCTACTTATCCGACGCAGCAAACTCACCAGATTCACTCAGTCGAAAAGGGGGTGCTGCAATTTTAATCAGAAAAGACATTCAGCACTTTTTTTTTTAAAAGCCTCTCAACGAACCAACTGCTTTCAAATTGCCTCAGCAATTGTCTCCATCGTCGTGGGCAACGTTGAAATCGGTGCGAGTTACTGCCCGGTTCGTGCTATCTGGATCACCAATGTAGTCAACAGTCGAATTGGTTCTATTGACAGAACATTTCTACTATGCGGAGACTGAAATGCTCACCATCAACTGTGGGGATCCGCCCGCTCTGATGCTAGGGGATCAACCAGGGCGATCAGGCTATTGCAGCATCTATTACCATCTAAGCTAGTGGCACCCCAACCAGATGCCCAACTGCACAATCACAGCGCCCATCATGTCTAGACTTCGGCCTTTACAGACACATTGCGCACTGCCATCTTCAAGTGTCTCATCGCACTGACTTAAGCTCTGATCCTCTTCCCTTAATAATCTCTTTTAACACCTCTGTCAGATGTTTCCCGCAAGTTTTGAATTGAGCTCTGGGCAACACATTGACGACGCTATCGAGCTCTTCAACCGTAAGATTTATGACGCTGCTGCTGTAGCTAAACGCCTACGGACCGCCCACAACTACACTTCAATGCCTCATTCAAACTAACTGCAAGACTGAGACGCCTTCTTCTAGAGAAGCGTAGACATCGTAAAATTTTCCAACGTTCTCGTGACCCAGAAGATAAATCAAATTGGAACCATGTATCAGAGCTGCTCAAATCCTAGCTCAACAGCGGATACAGCAATTTGATTGTATGCCGGAAAACATGTCTACGCAGAGGGATGCTGACTTCTGCTTATGGAAAGCCACACGCAACTGCACGAGACACCCTATTAGGCAGTTTCCTATAAGAGATGAACATGGAAGATGGAGCCGCTCTTATTCTGAGCAAGCCAACTCTTTTGCCGTACATTTAGTCGGCGTTCAACACGCCCACACAGTTGGACCCACTTGAGAGGCCATTCACGGCCGAAGAAGTTAACTCTGTCATTCGACGTCTAAAACCTAATAAAGCTCCATGTCATGATATTGTGTGCAATCGCACCATCAAGGCGCTACCACTGAATGCTGTACCTGTTATAGTTGCGATTTTCAACGCCATAATGTGTGCACAGTATTTCCCACAGCCTGGAAGTCAGCAATTGTCTCCATGGTCCATAAGCTTGGGAAATCGGAGATTGACCCCGAATCCTATCCGCCTATCAGTCTCCTGCTTTAGTTATCGAAAGTATGGGAACGACTGGTTGGTGTCAAATTAGCTAAAGTAGCCAAGGAAGTGCTGCAGAAAGTCAAAGCCTCGCTCCCTTCGCCATTCTTTGCTCTGATACGGTACTACTTTGAGGATCGACCCTTCAGTGATCCTGACCCTGTGGGGTCAGGTGTTCCTCAGGGAAGCGTGCTGGGACCCTTCCTGTACACCATATTTGCTGCTGACATGACAATGCCTGATGATACATCCCTCGGAATACCGCCCAGGTCACTGCTTATGGCGTCATATATATATTTTTTTTTATTTCCCAAAAGAAGAGTACATTATCTATTATAGAAATATAAGTCGACTATTGTACTAATTAATATTTAGGACAAGTGGGTGAATTTCCATTTTACAATCAGTTTGTAAAGTCGTGTTGTGACTGGAATTTAACAATACATGTATTTTAACAATAAATAAACAATTAAAGGTAACACCAATTAACAATTATTAATTGGAAGTAATGTGTAATGTGAGGTCCACTGGTCTCACCCTTTTTAGTCTACGTTGCCGAGTTAGTTCATCTAATGGTAATGTATTCACACCATCGTTCGAATGCTGGGAAAGTTTGGTTTGGTATTTTCTGCTTAAATTGATTATTTCCTCATCTACTGTCGCAATTCTTAGGTCTCGATGAAGGTCCGTGTTGGTGATATACCACTCGGGCTTTGGTGATGGTGGGAATAATTTTTGATTGTTGCCTCTGGATTAACTTTATATTTGATTTTTTGGCAACTCCCCATATTTCGACTCCATATGTCCAAATTGGTTTAATATTTGTCTTATAGATTAGGAGCTTGTTTTCAAGTGAAATGTTTGTATTTGGTTTGAGCAGCCAGTGCAGTTGTGTTACTTTCATTTTGATTTGGTCACGCTTTTTTTGTATATGGTGTTTCCAGTTTAGTTTACTGTCAATATATAATCCTAAGTACTTGGCTTCTTTTTCGAATGGTTACGTCGTCTCCGTCAATATTTATATGGATTGGTGCGATTTACGTGTTCGTAGTGTATATAACTTGTACTGTTTTGTTTTTGTTTAATTTAATATGCCACTTTCTAAGCCAGTCAAGTGTTTTATTAAAGTCTACTTGCAACATGGATGTTGCAGTATTTATATTTTTATGAGCACTTAGGAGTAATTGTGTCATCGGCGAAAGTTGCAATCGTCGACGAATTGTGAGTGGGATATGGTATGTCTGCTGTGTATAGGGTATATAATAAAGGTCCTAGCACACTTCCCTGTGGAACTCCCTCGAATTTGTTTCTCTAAGGGTTGAGTATTCGTCTGAGTATTCAACTAAGAAATATCTACCTGTGATATATGATGTTAATAAATGTGCTATATTTTGAGGGAATATATTGTTAAGTTTCCCTTTGAGTCCTTTATGCCAAACCTTGTCAAAAGCTTTTTCCATGTCCAAGAAGAGTCCAACACAAAATTTATTATCGTCAATGTCATTTAGAATTTTTTGCGTAACTCTGTGCACTTGTTGTATCGTTGAGTGACTTCTTCGGAAACCAAATATGTGATTGGGAATGGTGTGCCTGCGTTCTAGTAGTGGCAATAGTCTACTTCTTAATATCTTTTCGAAAATTTTTAAAATTACAGGGAGTAGACTGATTGGTCTATAAGACTTTGCATTTGATGCGTCTTTGCTGGTTTCGGGATCGCAATAATCTCAGCTACTTTCCAGACTCTCGGACAATAGTTTAGTCTGAACATAGCGTTAAAGATGTTTCTTCGATATTCTATAGCTTTTACAGGTAGTTCCCTTAGGAGTTTCCCATTTATTTTGTCATATCCAGGGGACTTTTTTCCTTTATGTCATTATTAATGCGTTTTCTTATTTCTGTTATGGTGGTCTCTTCATGTTTTATATGTTCTGAACCTCTGCTAATATCTGTGTTCAGCTGTGGATCATCTGGGTTGGTGGCGACTATCTGTAAAAACCCTTTCGAAATAGTCCGCTAATACTTTAGCTTTGTCCAAGTTCGTCTTTGCCCATAACCCGTTTTCCATTTGTAGAGGAGCCTGATGATTACTTTTATTTGTCCATCCTTTAGTAGCTTTACATAAAGAGTAGTCCGTTTGACTCGTGGGTGTTAAGCTCTTGAGATATAATGTCAATTGTTTGTTTTTTTATTTCTGAATCATTTTTTTAACCTCTTTAGTTGCCTTGTTGTACTGTCTTTTTGTGTCAGGAGATCTTGTGGTTGACCAGGTTTTCCGTAGTTTACATTTTTGATTTAATAGCCGTCGTAGTTGAGGTTGTGTGTAGAATGTCCAATTTTGCTTCTTCTTTTTTGGTGTCGATTGTATGACTGCTTTCATAATGGTGTCATTCAGGAATACTATCGCTGACTCGATGTCCTCGTATGATTTAAGAGGGATGTCGGTCATTAAATTAATCTCAATGTATTCCTTATAAGTATGCCAGTCAGTTCTGTTGTTGTACAAAACTCTTGCATGTATAGGCGTGACGTGCGAGTCATATATTAATTCAAAAGGGTTGTGGTCTGACGAGAGTTCGAATCGTAATAAGATGTTACATTTCCGAATGTCCAGGTTCTTTGTGATGAAAAAATCTATCAAGTCAGGTGTTTTATTAATGTTTGTTGGCCAATATATTGGTTCGCCTGTACTCAAGTGTTTAGAGTTTGTGAACTGCATAGCCTGAGGAGATTTTTGCCTTTTTTTGTTCGTTAGCCTCGATCCCCACATAGTGTGTTTCGCGTTGTAATCACCGGCTGCAATGAAGCGTTGTCCAAGAGAGTTGCGGAAATTCTTATATTCTGTGTCTGTAATATTATGCTTTGGTGGGCTATATACAGCAGATATTATGAGTGGTCCTACGAGATCATTAATTTGAATGTTCGTCGCTTGTATGTAGTTATGCTGATATGGCTCAAGCTCGTCGTGCTTTATGCACTGCTTAAGTTTTTTTTTTTTTTTTTTTTTTTTTGTGCCATCGGGGTGGTTTGTGATATACACTTTGTACCCTCTAACTTGTATGAAGTGTTTGTTTGTGCAATGTGTTAAGATTAGGGCTATATCAATGCTGTTGTCATTAAGAAGTATTTGTAGTTCGTCAATATGGTTTTTCAGTCCGTTTGCATTCCAAGTTATGATCCTTAATTTAGTTTCCATTTTGTTTGTCCATCTTGGTTTTTTTTTTTTTTTTTTTTTTTATCATATTTGTGACTTGTTGAAACAATTGTTTCATCAGGTCTTTCATCTCAGTAGTATCAGTTTTTATGTCAATGGGTCTACTTATGTATTCATTGGTTGGATTCGTGAGTTGTTCCTTCCTATTCTTTTCGCCATTATTGTTGTCATTCTTATCCTTATCTACTTGAGCGTCCGATAAACCGGTCTTAATTTTGTTTAAGTTTTGAGTTTTGATTGGAGCTGCTGTTACTGTCTCAGCCGGAACTTGATGGCCAGTTTCTCTAAGAGCTGGGGGATCGAAAATGATTTTCGTGCAGAGCAGTGTGGTTATGTTATAAATATATTTGTTGTTTTTATTGTTTTTCAATTCAATGAAGAATAATGGAAGCGGTTTGTTCGTGACTTATTGTTGTGCATTATGGATGTTTATGACTTCATGCCCTAGGTCGAGAAGTTCATTTTTTATTTCGTTAATGTCAGTGGCGTGGTGCATATTCCTGAGCATTACTTTAAATCCACGATCTTCTTTTGGTTTGAACGTGTAGTATTTCGTTCTGTGCTCTTGCAGGTACGATCAACAATCACAATGCCGCAGAATACTGGGGAACACGTAGAGCTCTTCATTGAAGACGAACTAGTCATAGCAGCCAAGATCCTTAAGAACAAGATGGCACCGGGCCCTGATAACTTTACAGGGGAAGTCTTAAAGGCAATTACAGCAAGCCGACCCCACATACTGCTTAATATGTACAACAGGTGTATACGAAGTGTAATATTCCCCGAATCTTGAAAGATACAGCGACTGGTATTGATCAGCAAAGGCAAGGGAGACCCAGGAACGTTATTAGCGTACCGACCACTCTGTATGTTAAATACAACTGGTAAGTTGCTGAAGAAGCTGATCAAGCCCTAATTAGCTGTAGCGATCGAAAGCGCTGGCGGCCTATCCTCGAGACAGCACGTCTTCAGGCCCGGAAGGTCTACAATGGGAGCAATTGAAGAAGTCGTTCAAGTAGCACCCACAACCCAACAGGGCAATCACCTCCCAAGGCCTGTCGTACTGCTTGCAACATTGGACATCAAGATCGCATTCAACAGCGTCAAATGGGGAAACATAAAAAAAGTTATGCAAAAAAAAATTCCGTATCCCCACTTACTTGATGAGGCTTATAGAAAGCTGTCTTGAAAGTCGGAACCTGATATACCAGACCAAAGCAGTCGAGAAGTGTGTTAAAATAACATCAGGAGGAGCTAAAGTATCAATCCTAGGGCCAGAACCCTGGAAAATAAGCTACGACGAAATTCTTCACATAGATATGCCTGATGTCTCCTTCTTAGGAGGATATGCAGACGACATAGTCGCGATGAGGATAATAAGGGCATATCGAACGGTATCTGGAGCAGCAGCACTTGTAATCGATGGGGTGGAGTCGATTGATCTGCTAGCCATAGAGCGAAAGAGTATTTACGAGATGTGTCAAGCAGGGGTAGCAATGGCACAAACAGTCGAACATTGAAAAGAAGAAACTCTTGACTTAAGGCAAGATAGATGGACTAATAAGAGCACGGAAGATCGACGGAGGGGCTTATAGCTGATATCAAAATTTGGCTACAAAGAAAATACGGTGCAGTAGATTACTAAATCACACAAAAGCTGGTAGGACGCGGATATTTTAGCTGCTTCCTGTTCTCAATAAGCAAAAGTGCTGAAACCAGTTGTGTATACGCAGACGCCGAAATAGCTAACGCAGAACACACAGGCTTTCACTGTAAAAGAATGGCAGAAAGACGAAATCGGCTAATACAATCGATCGGACATATCACACCCGATGACATCGTAGGCAAAATGACCCGTATTGAAGAGAACTGGAAACAAGTGGCAGTTTTTGTTAACAAAATTCTTCGACTGAAGAAGAAGGACCTTGACATAAGGACGCAACAAGGAGGTCTGGAAGTACACCATCCACAGACGGTCGCGCTGAGCGGGGAAAGAGGCCCCACTTTGAAGTAATGCGAACGCTCTTCCGAAGTGGAAATAGGAATGTTGGGAAGGGGGTTTTAGAGGGTGCGAGTGCCCTATTATTATTATTATTATTATTATATTATTATTATTTTTATTATTATTATTATTATTATTATTATTATTATTATTATTATTATTATTATTATTATTATTATTATTATTATTATTATTATTATTATTATTATTATTATTATTATTATTATTATTATTATTATTATTATTATTATTATTATTATTATTATTATTATTATTATCTTATTATTATTATTATTATTATTATTATTATTATTATCATTATTATTATTATTATTATTCTTACTATTATTATTATTATTATTATTATTATTATTATTATTATTATTATTATTATTATTATTATTATTATTATTATTATTATTATTATTATTATTATTATTATTATTATTATTATTATTATTATTATTATTATTATTATTATTATTATTATTATTATTATTATTATTATTATTATTTTATTATTATTATTATTATTATTATTATTATTATTATTATTATTATTATTATTATTATTATTATTATTATTATTATTATTATTATTATTATTATTATTATTATTATTATTATTATTATTATTATTATTATTATTATTATTATTATTATTATTATTATTATTATTATTATTATTATTATTATTCTTATTATTATTATTCTTATCTTATTATTATTATTATTGCTATTATTATTATTATTATTATCATGTTATTATTATTATTAATATTATGATTCGCGAGTCGCGTGTTGAACTGCGAGGTCGTGCGCTTAACTCGTGTGTGTGAAACTGTGTAAATAATTAACTTACATAGATGGACAAGTTCACCAAGGTGGCACAAAATTAAGTTCTTAGTGTTCAACTAATTGTAATATATTTATTGTGCCCATAAGGGGCATTCGATCAATTTTAAGTGAGGCAATATTGCCTGTGCTGGCTTAGCACATGTGCGATAAAAGCTATACCAACAACAACATTAATGTCACTGAGTCTCACAGTAGCTCCTCATCTCCCCATCTTTCGAGCTACCTAAATATGGCAGCCTCAAACGTTTTTGGCAGCACTGTCCAAGTCTGCACAGCTAACAATGACTGCTTCATCCCTGGCTTTAACCCTGTGCACTGCAGCCCTGCACTGGGTGTCACTATTAAACCATCAATATCTGCAACAGCTGTTACTTATAACTCAGCAAATGCTTATTTTGCAACACTCACTACTTCTGTGCAGACGACCAAAGCTGTCCTTTCTACAACTACTACCACTACAACAACAGCGCCTACAATGATATCTGAGCAGCAACATTTCTCAGCTGTTACTGACAATTTTGATGTGCGCTGCTTTCAAACGACAAGAGTAAAGCGAAAAATTAGTAAGACACTATCTCCATCCTCTGCTAAGCGTCCAAATCATCGTAGCTACAGCTCAGGCAATGCTATTTTGACGGCTGAAACTGGTAGTTATGGGAAACACTCTACCAATCGTTTCAGTATTCTGGCTTCAGCGACTAATGAGGACACGGATGATGCATACGAAGCCGTCAATATGTCGGTAGGCTCCGTTGACTTTCCTTCTCCGCTAACAAACATATCTACAGCGCGTGGGCACAAAACCATCTCCACCGAATTCAACACAGGCGCGGCTGGGTCCTCTGCCGCCGCTGCCATTTTAAACGCTGCACCATCCTCTGCCACCATTGTAAATTCAGACTCTGCAAAGGCTGCTAAGAGTGCTAATTTCCACGGAAACCAACCTAAGCCTCCACCAATAACTCTACATGGAGTTAAAAGTTTCCATATTTGCAAAATATGCTCAATACCTTTGTCGACCCAGTTAATATTGAACACAAGAACTTCGGTGGGAGGAGTTACTCGGATCTATGCCAAGGATCGATACACCTACCGCGTGATCCAAAGTAACTTTGACAAACTTATTGTGGAATATTACACATACCAGCTGAAAGAAGAAAAGCCTTACAAAATCGTTATTAAGGGCCTGCATTTCGACACACCCCCTGACCAAATCGCCGACTCTCTGAAGAAATTGGGTCATAAAGCTTCAAATGTGCACTGACCCATAAACCGCTCCACCGGATTACCTATGAGTCTCTTCTTTGTTAGCATTGCTCCTGGAAGCCATACAGCTGAGCTTAAAAACATAAGTAAACTAGTTGGCCAAAGGGTAAAAATTGAGGAGGCTCGTAAAAAGCAGGATGTGAAGCAGTGCCGTCGATGCCAAGACTTTGGCCACACTGTTAGGTATTGCAGCCAAACTTCTACCTGTGTACGTTGTGGCGATGAATACAAATCGGCTGACTGCATGCGCCCGGTAACGGATTCCGCAACGTGTGCTAACTGCGATCAGAAGCACCCTGCAAATTATAAAGGCTGTCCTGCGTATCTAAAATATATTAAAAGAAATCAGCGTACGGCTCCTAAATTAAAGCGTCCTCCTGTAGATGATCCCTCTCCTGTGCAAACCAGATTCCAGCGTTCTACTCAGCATCAGACCACTTTTATGCAACCTAATGGACTTACATACGCGGAATCGGCTGAAGGCAACCGATCTAATGCGACTCAAAATAAAAAACAATAGC
>JAWNKX010000433.1:0-16682 GCA_035041755.1 Cacoxenus indagator
TGCCACATATGTGGGAAAGAGCGTTTTGACTACATTGTCCATTTGTTCTTCCTCTATATCAGGAAGTGCGCTGTTAGACATAACCTTGTTTTGGCGATTTTATAACCCAGACCGCACGTGTCGTAATACACATTATTACAGAAAGCCTTCCATTTATCCCACTTGCTCGTTTGGATGGCGATATTTAAGCTCTTATTGGCTGTCTTATACATATCCCCCAATCGGATGGAGTCTTCACTGCGCTTTGCTCTTTTAAGGAGACATCTGCATCGGATACACTCTTCTCTCAGAACGTTTATCTCCTCTGTCCGCCAATATACCTCTTGTCCTTGTCTGCGGGGGTTTCCTGCCTTTGTCATAGCAGCATTACAGGCAGTTTTTATGGCTTTCATGGTATTTTACTACACTCTGGGTGTTTCCGTTGTGAGAGACATCGAGTAGGCACCTGTCGATTTTGTTGATCAAGAGGGTCTTGTTCAAGTGCTTTACGTTCCATCTGCGGTTACTACGTGCGGTATTACGTTCTGCATTGAATATTATTCTCTGCGAGGATGAAAGATATATATTCATGGTCGCTGCCATTGTACATATCTAATACTTTCCAGTGCGTTACCTTATGTGCCATATTCTCTGAGACCAGAGTAATGTCGGGGATTGTTCCTGCTTTTATCGTTCGCCGAAAAGTCGCAGTTGTACCGACGTTGGCTACTACGAGATCCGCTCTTGCAGCCTTATCAAAAACTCTACGACCTCTGGAGTTTGTTGAAAGCATGCCCCACTCTACAGCTCTCGAGTTAAAACCTCCGGCTACAACAAGGTTTCCCTGTAAGCGCTTAGCTATTTCTTCAATATCGTCGAGTTTTCTCTGATATGCTTTTATACCATCGCTAGGTGTTAAATAGCAGTTGATGACGTTGTAGCCTTTGACTCTCCCATATACGTAGCAATTCCCTTTACCACTGCTCAGATGCCGAAATTTGCTTGAATTTGGAAACCATAATGCAGCAGTTTTGGTGTCGTTTTCCAACCAGAATCCAGTTTATTTCCTCTTGTATTGCTCGCTGATTACAACCAAATCAATTTGTTCCTCAGTGAGTATTTGGGACAACAGATCATCCGCTATCCTGCTTCTATGTAAGTTTGCTTGGAGGCCTTTCATCTTCCATTTCTCCTGGCACTGGCACCTCAGCTCTTTGCCCCAGGGAAGTGATTCAGCTCCTTGAGTTTATCATGTGCACATAAAGAGCATTTTGGTGGTGGCTTCGTGCAAGTGTTCATCTCGTGTCCATTCTCTCCGCACCTAATGCACAGGTCACTACGGTCCTGTCCTCTACAGTCCTTCCGCAAGTTTCCAACGCCAAAGCATCTGAATTTCGATTAATTTCGATGTATTGCTTTACTCGACACCGCGTCCATCCGATCTTAATCTTCTGCTATTTCAGTACCTCATATCCGTCTTCTGTGGGTAGTATGACAAAGGCCCGCTTCAACTCTAAATTGTTGGCGTCTGTGAGCCGAACTTGCATTTCTTGACCCCTGTCGCCTATCACTGCCTTGATTGCAAAGACAACTTATTTTACCTCTGTGAGACTGTCCAGGTCTCGTATCTCCAGCTTGCAAATTCGCTTGATGGCCTTCACTGATGCACTTTCCTTAAGCACGGTTTTGATGCTTTCACAAAACTTATCAATTTTGCTTCCTTTAGTAAGTTCAACTAGCATGTCCCTTGTCCTTGTCTTCCTGACAGATCGGACAGAACTCTCGGCTTCATCTGGTTTCATATTTCTTTTCAGCAGTCTCAGAATTTCCACGTAGCTCCTTCCGCTTTCTGGCTTCATTAGCACAGCTTCCGGCCGAATTCGCGTCCTTGACTTAGGCGTATCTACCTTTATGCCAATAACACATAATTTCTGAGTTTTGCTTACTTTTGTTTTGTCATGTTTCGACTTTCCTTTTTTGTGATTCACAGTCTCGAATGCATCCTTCGGCTCCCTGTTTCTCACTTTTTAGATCGAACCTTGTATCACAGGACTTGTAGCGACTCTTTTCTGGGTGCCCAGGGCTGTAGTTTCAGTTTCGCCTTGGTCCTGTTGTTCATTGCCTTGCTTTTTCGCCTCCTAACCACTTTCTACGTCGTGCGCTCATCCAGCTGTTCCTGTCGCTTCCGATGACATCGAAGAGTTCACTCAGTTCAGACACGCCGCCTTTAATGTCCATGCTTATATTTCGCTACCTCCGCATGGCATTCTTCATTCTTCGCAGTACGCCTTCTGCACCCCTCTAGCGTTTCTCCGTCCAGGGTCCTCATCTTCAGCTCTTCCCTTGGGGAGCCGCATTACAACTTTGTTGTGTGCTCGGGGTTGCCACAGCTACAAGTGGGGTCTCCGCGTTGAATTGGGTCTCCTTTTCTCTTTCGACACCTTGTGTAGTTTTCGGCGTCTCCTGAGTTATCTGGATAAGGCTCGCCTCCACTATTTGTGACGCTCTTTGATTTGGCGACCGCATCGTCAAATTACTTCTCAGGAACATTCCGCTCCCTACTTTCTTTTGTTGTTGTTGTTGTATACTCATAGTGAATGAGCCCAAACTTTAAGCCGTTATCTCCTCTCATACGTACAGATGTCCGAAATTTTACCATGAGTCGCTATACAGGCAGTGCGGTCCATGCGAGTGTTGATACAAGACTTCAGAGCCAGAACAGACATTAAGCGGTAGTTCTCTCAACTGCACCTGTACCACCAATCTAACGGTGATGTGATTTGAACGTACTTAGAGACTCGCCGAGTTCTAATAGGACGGATATAAATGCAGTATTAGCCCAACAGCCATTTCGCCAGGAGTTCAATCTGTGTACTAATATGCTGGAATACCTTAGTCATTAGCGATCGGATCTTCTTTTCTGTCCACCGATCCTGAAAAAACATTAATAATAGCCGTCCAATGTAGAGCAGACGCTAAACAGGACACCGCCCGGTTCGGGAACAGATGGTCCTGGATTTCTCGCCCAGATAGCCATTCCATCTGGTCAGGCTGGCCATCGCCTTCTCGCCTTAGCAAGCGCTCTGACGGGTGTCAAAACTGTTTCCCGGAGTCGCCACGTGGAGGCGGTGAGGTGCTTGGGTTTTGTCTGGATGGATCGTGCTGGACTTCGCCATGTTAAAGCCGATCAGACACTTTACCATTCAGCCATTATTATAAACATAATAATAATAATAATAATAATAATAATAATAAAAATAATAATAATCATAATATAAATTTTTTTTAATGTCATAAAAACCTAAAAGTTTTCATGGTTCCGAATCAGGTAACAGACACCCCATTAGGCAGCTCATATACTTAAAATCGCCAGGTATATAGCTACTATTTAATAATAATTATAAACAGAATTATTTACACATATAAATCTAAAGATTAGGTATATAACTAGTAATAATATTTGCATACAGAATTTATGCTTTATTTATACGACTATATCATAAGATTATGACAGTAGTTGTCTGAAATGCCGTCTTTATGCCGATGTATAGGTGTGGACTGTACAAGTTTCCTAGCCAATCTGTTTGCGTGATTTCTTAATCTGTTGCTATATCTACTTGTGTGTAGATTTATTTCTTCCTCAACTAGGGCTATGTTGAGATCATGGTGTATACGGCTATTCCTGACGTACCAAGGACAGCCGGTGATTGTGCGTAAAGCATAGTTAGTTCTGAGACCTTTGAAGTTTTGTACGGTGAGTCCTAGATGCCATTCCCCATATTTGTATGCCGTATCGCCATATCGCCGCGACAACTTGGTTGTAGACCGTTCTTTTGCTCTGCAAGGACACTCGGCTTCTGCTACCTAACAACCAATGGAGACGACGCAGTCTGCTTCTACAGGTTGCTACTGTGACTTGTATGTGTCGCCGAAATGTGTGTCGTTTGTCCAGGATTAGCCCCAAAGTACTTTGCTTCAGTTTTGAGTTCCAACGTCACACCGTTAACCGAGATGGGAGGAGGGATACTCCTTCTGAGAGTGAAGCAAACGTTGGTACTTTTGCTCGGGTTGAGTTGGACATTCCATCTCCGTGCCCAGACTGTCAGCTTGTCCAAATAATTCTGTTAAGACGCTGGTAGCGCTGGAAGGGTTGCTCACCATGACACAAACATCATCCGCATATGACGCCATAAGCAGGGACCTTGGCGATATTCCGAGGGCTGTATTATCAGGTATCAGGCAATAGCATGTCAGCAGCAAATAGTGAGTATCAGGACGGGTCCCGACGGCACACTTCCCCTGGAGGGAACACCTGCCTCCTCCACAGGATGAGGGCGAGACAACGTCGCCCGCACTTTGACCCTGAAGGATCGATCTTCCAAGTAGGATTGCATCAGAGCAAAGAACGGCGAAGGGAGGGAGGATTTGACTTTGTGCAGCAGCCATACGCGATCAAATGCCTGAGCGACATCTAGGAATACCGCATTAGAGAACTTCTTCCTGCCTTTTAGTATGTGGTCAGTGATTCTGTGCAGCTGCCCCACGGTTTCATGCCCCGCTCGAAGTCCGCATGGGTGGTTTGGAATGAGATTTCTTTCCTTGGTTATTTCAGCTAATCTGTCACTAACCAGTCGGTCCCATACCTTCGATAAGGAAGGCAGGAGACTGATAGGCCCATAGGATTCGGGGTTATCCTCCGATTTCCCAGGCTTATGGACCATGGAGACAATTTCTGACTTCCAGGTTGTTGTTGGGTAGTGCTGTGTACTCATTATGGCGTTGAAAATCGCCACTATAACAAGTACAGCATTCAGTGGTAGCGCCTTGATGGTGCGATTGCACACAATATCATGACCCGGAGCTTTATTAGGTTTTAGACGTCGAATGACAGCCTTAACTTCATCGACCGTGAATGGCCTCACAGGTGGATCCAACTGTGTGGGCGTGGACAGGAAACGTTCAGTTTCCGCTACCTTTTCTGGCTGTACAAGGTCTCTTGGCTGAAATTAACGTTCTAAATGTGCGGCAAAAGAGTTGGCTTACTCGGCATCAGAGCGGCACCTCTTCCATTTTCATCCATTATTGGCAACTGCCTAATTGGATGTCTCGTGCAGTTGCGTGTGGCTTTGCATAAGCAGAACTCAGCATACCTCTGCGTAGACATGTTTTCCAGCATATAATCAAATTGCTGTCCGCTGGTTATTGAGTTCGGATCTGAGCAGCTCTGATGCACGGTTCCAATTTGATTTGTCTTCTGGGTCACGAGAACGTTGGACAATTTTACGAAGTCTACGCTTCTCTAGAAGAAGGCGTCTCAATCTTGCATTTAGTTTGAATGGTGCATTGAAGTGGAGCGGCTGGTGTTCCGTAGGGCGTTTAGCTTCAGTAGCAGCGTCATAAATCTTACGGTTGAAGAGCTCGATAGTGTCGTCAATGTCCTGTCCAGAGCTCAATTCAACTTCAGGAAAACAGTTATTGTTAAATATGGTCCTGAAGTTTTCCAAATTTGTGTCTTTACTAATGAGGCCCTCAACTTGCGGGAAGCATCTGGCAGAGGTGTTAAAAGTGATTATTAAGGGAAGATGATCAGAGCTTAAGTCGGGGCGATGAGACACTTGTAGTTGGAAGTGCGGAATGTGTCTGTAAAGGGCGAAGTCCAGACATGATGGGCGCTGTGATTGTGCAGTTGGGTATCTGGGTGGGGTGCCAGTAGCTAAGATGTTGATGCTGCAAGAGCCTGATCAACCAGGGCACACAGTTAATGGTGAGCATTCCAGTCTCCGCATAGTAAACATTTTCTGTCCATAGAACCAATTAGACTGTTGACAATATTTGTGGTCCAGACAGTACGAGGCGTGCAGTAAATCGCACCGATTTCGACGTTGCCCGCGATGGTGGAGACAATCGCTGAGGCAACTTGAAAGCAGTTGGTACGTTGAGGGGCAGTTACAAAGTGCTGAATGTGTCTTCTGATTAAAATTGCAGCGCCTCCTTTACGACTAAGTGAATCTGGTGAGTTTGCTGCGTAGGATAAGTAGCCGTATAAATTGGGGGACGTTTCGGACAGTAAGATAATATGGATATCATGCAACTGTACGAAACACTCAAGTTCTCGCATCTTGTTGGATATGCTTCTGGCGTTCCTACACATTATTCTTATTGGGTGTGGAGTCATCTGAAATGACGCGCAGTGAGTAGCTAGAGAATCTGGGACCGCATACGGGTCATCTGTTCCTGCACTGACACCAGACTTCTGATTGATCGACTCGTTGAGAGAGTTGAAGGACACGAGAAGCGAGCTGAGAACGTCAGCAACGTTATTTAGCTGAGTGGTGAAGTCTGAAGATTGATTGTGTGGCTGCTGCTGTTTTTTATTTTGAGTCGCATTAGATAGGTTGTCTGCAGCCAATTCCTCGTATGGCACTTTTGCTGTACGCTTTTGCCATATCCTTATTGAGAACAGGAAGCAGCTAAAATATCCGTGTCCCATCAGCGTTTGTGTGATGTAGTAATCTACTTCACCGTATTTTCTTTGTCACCCAAATTTTGATATCAGGTATAAGCCCCTCCCGTCGATCTTCCTGTGCTCTCATTAGTCCATCTCTCTTGCCTTAAGTCAAGAGTTTCTTCTTTTACAAATGTTACGACTGTTTGCCCCGTTGCTACCCCTGCTTGACACAACTCGTAAATACTCTTTCGCAGTGAGGTCCTGATTTAAACGTACCTTAGAGACTTCGCCCAGTTTTCATAGGACGGAGGTAACTGCAGTGTAGCAGTGTAAGCCACACAGCCATTTCGCCAGGGACTCAAATCTGGGTACTAATCTGTTTGGAATACCTTAGGTCATCAGCGATCGGATCTTCTTTTCTGTCTACCGTCTCCTGAAAAAACATTATTAATAGCCGTCCAATGTAGAGAAGACGCTAGAGGAGGACGCCGCCCGGTTCGGGAAGGGGCGCCGGTCCTCGGATTTCTCGCCCCCAGATAGCCATTCCATCTGGTCAGGCTATGTTGGATGTCGCCTTCTCACCTTCAGCAAGCGTTCTGAAGGGTGCTCGAAAGCTGTCCCCCCGGAGTCGCCACGTGAAGGCGGTGAGATGCTTGGGTTTTGTCTGGATGGATCGTACTGGACTTCGCCATGTTAAAGCCGATCAGACACTTTGCCATTCAGCCATTATTATAGACATAATAATAATAATAATAACAATAATAATAATAACAATAATAATAATAATAATAATAATAATAATAATAATAATAATAATAATAATAATAATAATAATAATAATAATAATAATAATAATAATTTCAAAATAGGTCTAACTAATGCTGTGTACAGCAATTTAGTAGTGTAAGGATACATAATACCTTAGGCCACCCTTTAATGTATTCCAACACAACCTTAGCCTTAGTGACAGATGAGTAAATGTGGCATCCGAAATGCAGCTTTGGTATTGTCATAGCTGTGGCTGTTTTAAACAAAACTTTTTGAGTCCTAGACGTTAGGTAGGAAGTAATCCAACTGACCAGGTTGGATGGAATACCAAAGGACAAATCCTTGCAATTCTAACTTAAGTCACTAATCACGCCTAGATAAATTGACATTTCACCAAGTTGTTACATTTGCTCTTTTCTTTTAAATTTAATTTAAGTTGTTGTCCAATAATAGTAAAATTAAAGATATTTGTATTATAATAAAAAAAAAATCAGCCGGCGCTCGTGTCCCATTGATGCAAAAAGATGAAAATTAGACGGGGTGACGTCTAAAGAGCACGCCACATCCAAGTGTTTTCACGTCTGTTGGAACAACCGTCAAGAGCCTACGATTCTCTGGTGACTTATAAATAGAACATAAGTAATATTTACAATGGCATAAGATATCAATCAACGTACAATATATATATCACACGAAAATATCAATATTGTCACAGCTCAATATTTTAAAATTCTCAGTGACGGAAAAAAAAAACTGTTTTCGAGAATATTCAACATATAATCGCATAATAGAAACAACCCAGCAATTTCTTAAGCGTAGAAATAGAAGTGGCTAAAATTTGTACAAAACCAACCCCAGCCCACTCAACAATAGTGAATGCACCTAGAAGCAGTCACAAGAAATTAGCAAATAGATGATATACGTATAATGCTTACGACAACAATAAAATCAAAGCTTTCGATAACCTATGGCGACGGGGATGAACAAATAAAAAAAAATTCAAAATCCAAATTCGATGTAAAAACCCAAAATACAAAAGTCCAAAATCTTCAAAGCGAAACGATATAATAATAATAATTATAATAATAATAATAATAATGATAATAATAATAATAATAATAATAATAATAATAATAATAATAATAATAATAATAATAATAATAATAATAATAATAATAATAATAATAATAATAATAATAATAATAATAATAATAATAATAATAATAATAATAATAATAATAATAATAATAATAATAATAATAATAATAATAATAATAATAATAATAATAATAATAATAATAATAATAATAATAATAATAATAATAATAATAATAATAATAATAATAATAATAATAATAATAATAATAATAATAATAATAATAGTAATAATAATAATAATAATAATAATAATAACAATAATAATAATAATAATAATAATAATAATAATAATAATAATAATAATAATAATAATCGTAATATTCATTTTTTTTAATGTCATATAATATAAAATTTTATTCCTGCTTCCGATCAGGGGACAGACACCCCATTAGGCAGCTCATATATCGCCAGGTATATAGCTACTACTTAATAATAATTATATACAGAATTATTTACACATATAAATCTAAAGATTAGGTTTATAACTAGTAACAATATTTGCATACAGAATTTATGCTTTATTTATACGACTATATCATAAGATTATGACAGTAGTTGTCTGAAATGCCGTCTTTATGCCGATGTATAGGTGTGGACTGGACAAGTTTCCTAGCCAATCTGTTTGCGTGATTTCTTAATCTGTTGCTATATCTACTTGTGTGTAGATTTATTTCGTCCTCAACTAGGGCTATGTGGAGATCATGGAGTATACGGCTATTCCTGACATACCAAGGACAGCCGGTGATTGCGCGTAGAACATAGTTCTGAAACCTTTGAAGTTTTGTACGGTGAGTCCTAGACGCCGTTCCCCATATTTGTATGCCGTATCGCCATATCGGCGTGATAACTTGGTTGTAGACCGTTCTTTTGCTCTGCAAGGACACTCGGCTTCTGCTACCTAACAACCAATGGAGACGACGCAGTCTGCTTCTACAGGTCGCTACTGTGACTTGTATGTGTCGCCGAAATGTGAGTCGTTTGTCCAGGATAAACCCCAAGTACTTTGCTTCAGTTTTGAGTTCCAACGTCACACCGTTAACCGAGATGGAAGGAGGGATACTCCTTCTGAGAGTGAAGAAAACGTTGGTACTTTTGTTCGGGTTGAGTTGGACATCCATCTCCGTGCTCAGACTGTCAGCTTGTCCAAATAATTCTGTAAGACAAGGGCTCTGGTTGCGCTGGAAGGGTTGCTCACCATGACACAAACATCATCCGCATATGACGCCATAAGCAGGGACCTTGGCGATATTCCGAGGGCTGTATTATCAGGCATTGGCATGTCAGCAGCAAATAGTGAGTATAGGACAGGTCCCAGCACACTTCCCTGAGGAACACCTGCCCCCACAGGATGAGGGCGAGACAGCGTCGCCCGCACTTTGACCCTGAAGGATCGATCCTCCAAGTAGGATTGCATCAGAGCAAAGAACGGCGAAGGGAGGGAGGATTTGACTTTCTGTAGCAGCCATACGCGATCAAATGCCTGAGCGACATCTAGGAATACCGCATTAGAGAACTTCTTCCTGCCCTTAGTATGTGGTCAGGCTGTGGGGTAGTGCTGTGTACTCATTATGGCGTTGAAAATCACCACTATAACAAGTACAGCATTCAGTGGTAGCGCCTTGATGGTGCGATTGCACAAAATATCATGACCCGGAGCTTTATTAGGTTTTAGACATCGAATGACAACCTTAACGTCATCGACCATGAATGGCGTCACAGGTGGATCCAACTGTGTGGGTGTGGACAGGAAACGTTCAGTTTCCGCTACCTGTTCTGGCTGTACAATGTCTCTTGGCTGAAATTAACGTTCTAAATGTGCGGCAAAAGAGTTGGCTTGCTCGGCATCAGAGCGGCACCATCTTCCATTTTCATCCATTATTGGCAACTGCCTAATTTAAGGTCTCGTGCAGTTGCGTGTGGCTTTCTGGTGAGTTTGCTGCTTAGGATATGTAGCCGTATAAATTGGTGGACGTTTCGGACAGTAAGATAATATGGATATCATGCAGCTGTACGAAACACTCAAATTCTCGCATATTATTGGATACGCTTCTGGCGTTCCAACACACTATCCTTATTGGGTGTGGATTCATCTGGAATGACGCGCAGTGAGTAGCTAGAGAATCTGGGACTGCATACGGGACATCTGCTCCCGGACCACTGCTCTGCGGTGGAGCGGTTTATGGGTCAGTGCACATTTGAAGCTTTATGACCCAATTTCTTCAGAGAGTCGGCGATTTGGTCAGGGGGTGTGTCGAAATGCAGTCCCTTAATAACGATTTTGTGAGGCTTTTCTTCTTTCAGCTGGTATGTGTAATATTATACAATAAGTTTGTCAAGGTTACTTTGGATCACGCGGTAGGTGTCTCGATCCTTGGCATAGATCCGAGTAACTCCTCCCACCGAAGTTGTTGTGTTCATATTAACTGGGTCGGCAAAGGTATTGAGCTGGAAACTTTTAACTCCATGTAGAGTTATTGGTGGAGGCTTAGGTTGGTTTCCGTGGAAATTAGCACTCTTAGCAGCCTTTGCAGAGTCTGAATTTACAACGGTGGCAGAGGATGGTGCAACGTTTGAAATGGCAGCGGAGGCAGAGGACTCATCCGCGCCTGTGTTAAATTCGGTGGAGATGGTTTTGTGCCCACGCGCTGTAGCTATGTTTGTTAGTGGAGAAGGAGAGTCAACGGAGCCGACCGACATATTGACGGCGTCGGATGCATCATCCGTGTCCTCATTAGTCGCAGAAGCCAGAATACTGAAACGATTGTTAGAGTGTTTCCCATAACTACCAGTTTCAGCCGTCAAAATAGCATTGCCTGAGCTGTAGCTACGATGATTTGGACGCTTAGCAGAGGATGGAGATAGTGTCTTACTAATTTTTCGCTTTACTCTTGTCGTTTGAAAGCAGCGCACATCAAAATTGTAAGTAACAGCTGAGAAATGTTGCTGCTCAGATATCATTGTAGGCGCTGTTGTTGTAGTGGTAGTAGTTGTAGAAAGGACAGCTTTGGTCGTCTGCACAGAAGTAGTGAGTGTTGCAAAATAAGCATTTGCTGAGTTATAAGTAACAGCTGTTGCAGATATTGATGGTTTAATAGTGACACCCAGTGCAGGGCTGCAGTTCACAGGGTTAAAGCCAGGGATGAAGCAGTCATTGGTAGGTGTGTAGACTTGGACAGTGCTGCCAAAAACGTTTGAGGCTGCCATATTTAGGTAGCTTGAAAGATGGGGAGATGAGGAGCTACTGTGAGACTCAGTGACATTAATGTTGTTGTTGGTATAGCTTTTATCGCACATGTGCTAAGCCAGCACAGGCAATATTGCCTCACTTAAAATTGATCGAATGCCCCTTATGGGCACAATAAATATATTACAATTAGTTGAACACTAAGAACTTAATTTTGTGCCACTTTGGTGGACTTGTCCATCTATGTAAGTTAATTATTTACACAGTTTCACACACACGAGTTAAGCGCACGACCTCGCAGTTCAACACGCGACTCGCGAATCATAATATTAATAATAATAATAACATGGTAATAATAATAATAATAATAGCAATAATAATAATAATAAGAATAAGAATAATAATAATAAGAATAATAATAATAATAATAATAATAATAATAATAATAATAATAATAATAATAATAATAATAATAATAATAATAATAATAATAATAATAATAATAATAATAATAATAATAATAATAATAATAATAATAATAATAATAATAATAATAATAATAATAATAACAATCCATAATGGGGTCGGGTCGTAATATACATTATTACAGAAAGCCTTCCATTTATCCCACTTGCTCGTTTGGATGGCGATATTTAAGCTCTTATTGGCTGTCTTATACATATCCCCCAATCGGATGGAGTCCTCCCTGCGCTTTGCTCTTTTAAGGAGACGTCTGCATCGGATACACTCTTCTCTCAGAACGTTTATCTCCTCTGTCCACCAATATACCTCTTGTCCTTGTCTGCGGGGGTTTCCTGCCTTTATCATAGCAGCATTACAGGCAGTTTTTATGGCTTTCATGGTATTTTACTACACTCTGGGTGTTTCCGTTGTGAGAGACATCGAGTAGGCACCTGTCGATTTTGTTGATCAAGAGGGTATTGTTCAAGTGCTTTACGTTCCATCTGCGGTTACTACGTGCGGTATTACGTTCTGCATTGAATATTATTCTCTGTGAGGATGAAAGAGATATATTCATGGTCGCTGCTATTGTACATATCTAAGACTTTCCAGTGCGTTATCTTATGTGCCATATTCTCTGAGACCAGAGTAATGTCGGGGATTGTTCCTGCTTTTATCATTCGCCTAAAAGTCGCAGTTGTACCGACGTTGGCTACTACGAGATCCGCTCTTGCAGCCTTATCAAAAACTCTACGACCTCTGGAGTTTGTTGAAAGCATGCCCCACTCTACAGCTCTCGAGTTAAAACCTCCGGCTACAACAAGGTTTCCCTGTAAGCGCTTAGCTATTTCTTCAATATCGTCGAGTTTTCTCTGATATGCTTTTATACCATCGCTAGGTGTTAAATAGCAGTTGATGACGTTGTAGCCTTTGACTCTCCCATATACGTAGCAATTTCCTTTACCACTGCTCAGATGCCGAAATTTGCTTGAATTTGGGAACCATAATGCAACAGTTTTGGTGTCGTTTTCCAACCAGAATCCAGTTTGTTCCTCTTGTATTGCTCGCTGATTACAACCAAATCAATTTGTTCCACAGTGACTATTTGGGACAACAGATCATCCGCTATCCTGCTTCTATGTAAGTTTGCTTGGAGGACTTTCATCTTCCATTTCTCCTGGCACTGGCACCTCAGCTCTTTACCCCAGGGAAGTGATTCAGCTCCTTGAGTTTATCATGTGCACATAAAGAGCATTTTGTTGGTGGCTTCGTGCAAGTGTTCATCTCGTGTCCATTCTCTCCGCACCTAATGCACAGGTCACTACGGTCCTGTCCTCTACAGTCCTTGCGTAAGTTTCCAACGCCAAAGCATCTGAAGCACCGCTTAATTTCAATTCACTGCTTTACTCGACACCGCATCCATCCGATCATAATCTTCTGCGCTTTCAGTACCTCATTTCCGTCTTCTGTGGGTAGTATGACAAAGACCCGCTTCAACTCTAAATTGTTGGCGTCTGTGAACCGAACTTGTACATCTTGACCCATGTCGCCTATCACTGCCTTTATTGCAACGACAACTTCCTCTACTTCTGTGAGACTGTCCAGGTCACGTATCTCCAGCTTGCAAATTGGCTTAATGGCTTTCACTGATGCATTTTCCTTAAGCACGTTTTTGATGCTTTCACAAAGCTTATCAATTTTGCTTCCTTTTGTAAGTTCAACTAGCATGACCCTTGTCCTTGTCTTCCTGACCGATCGGACAGAACTGTCGGCTTCATATGATTTCATATTTCTTTTCAGCAGTCTCAGAATTTCCACGTAGCTCCTTCCGCTTTCTGGCTTAATTAGCACAGCTTCCGGCCGAATTCGCGTCCTTGACTTAGGCTTATCTACCTTTATGCCAATAACACATAATTTCTGAGTTTTGCTTACTTTTGTTTTGTCATGTTTCGACTTTCCCTTTTTGTGATTCACAGTCTCGAATGCATCATTCGGCTCCCTGTTTCTCACTTTTTTGGTCGATCACAGGACTTGTAGCGATTCTTTTCTGGGTGCCCAGAGCTGTAGTTTCAGTTTTGCCTTGGTCATCAGCTCTTCCCTTGGGGAGCCACATTACTCTTTGTTGTGTGCTCGGGGTTTCCACAGCTACAAGTGGGGTCTCCGCGTTGAATTGGGTCTCCTTTTCTTTTTCGAGAGCTTGTGTAGTTTTCGGGGTTTCCTGAGTTATCTGGATAAGGCTCGTCTCCACTGTTTGTGTCGCTTTTTGATTTGGCGATCGCATAGTCAAATTACTTTTTGGGAACATTCCGCTCTCTTTTTCTTTTGTTGTTGTTGTTGTATACTCATAGTGAATGAGCCCAAACTTTAAGCCGCTATCTCCTCTCATACGTACAGTTGTCCGAAATGTTCCCATGAGTCGCTATCCATGCAGTGAGGTCCATGCGAGGGTTGATACAAGACTTCATGGGTGCTTGCATTCAGAGCCAGAACAGACATTAAGCGGTAGTCCTCTCAACTGCACCTGTACCACCAATCTAACGATGATATGATTTGAACGTACTTAGAGTCTCGCCGGTTCTCCAGAGGTTCAATCTGGGTACTAATGTGTTGGAATACCTTAGTCATCAGCGATCGGATCTTATGTTCTGTCTACCGATCCTGAAAAAACATTATTAATAGCCGTCCAATGTAGAACAGACGCTAAAGAGGACGCCGCCCGGTTCGGGAAGAGGCGCGTACTGGATTTCTTGCCCAGATAGCCATTCCATCTGGTACTTAGCAATTTGAGGACGCTGATACAATTTTAGCACTGAGGGTTGTTGACTTGAGGGAGAAGTTAAGTGCATTTAATCTGAACACAGTATGTAGGAAAGGTGTACCACAAAACAGATTATTAGAGCACTATAATTTAGAAGAGCCAGAAGAGGAGGAAGTAGAACAGGTCGCAGTTCACTTTTCGCGATGTAAAGGATAGCATGTCGCCATTCTACGGCACAAGTCAACTCGACATCAATCGTTGGCTGACGGAATTTGAAGAAGTAGCAAACACTGTACATTGGGATGACCTACAAAAAATACAACTACGCTAAACAACTGATGGAAGGAGCAACAAAATATTCATTAAAGGATTGAGAGACGTATGCAGTTGGAACAATTAAAAAGCTCGCTGGTAGAAAAATTTGGTAAAATGGTTTGCACGGCTGAGGTTCATGCTGTGTTAAGGAAAAAGCACAAGTCATCTATAGAAAGTCTGATGGAGTACCTTTACACCTTGATTGAGATAGGAAAGCAAATATACCTAGATGACTAAAGCCTACTGTCATGTTTTGTAGAAGGCATACCAGATAGCAGGGCTAATATAGCTAATCTTTACAGGTGCAAAACCCTGAAAGATCCTAAAGAAGAAATCAGGTTTTACGAGAAAGTCAGAGAAGGAGACTCAGAAAGGAAGGAAAAGAAGGAGCGTTATCAAGACCAGAAGAGGATATCAAGAGAAGAAATAGCCATACTAAGCCAGAAATAAATGCTTTAAATGTAATAAAGAGGGACACCACGCAAGGCAATTTAGTTCAGAAGTCACGTGCTTTAATTGTAACAAGTCATGCCATATTGCGAAGAATTTGACCAGAAGAACGCCAAGGGAAAGGAAATCGCGACATTAAAAGTCGACTGCGGAAAGCACGACTTAATCCATAAACGGTTAACTATCAATGACATACCGATATTGACTATGATTGACACTGACTGCGACGTATGCCTTATTCGAGAAGACAGAAGAAACATCGAATTAATCAATAGCTTTAAAAATTTAGAGGCATAGGAAAAGGCGAACTAATGACAACTGGACGTTTTGAGGCAAAAGTGGTATTGGACGATGTGAACTTCAGTGCCATCTTCAATGTAGTTAAACGCGAAGATCTAGAGAGCAAAGCAATTATGGGAAACGATATTTCTTGTCCGGTTGATATCACGTTGAGTTCGCGAGGTATAACCGTCAAGAGTAAGACGAATAAAACGTCATAAATATGTAATTGCATACAAGTAGAGGAACTTGTAGTCGAACAATTACCATCAGACAGAGTACACTTGAAGCATCTGAACAAAACACAGAAAGCAGGAGTAGAGAGGCTGATAAATGAACACACACCAAAAAAAGCCATTGAGTCACCCATTAAGATGAAGATAATTGTCGAAGATGACTACTCTGTTTTCCAACATTCCCGGAAGACCTCGTATGCAAACAAAGTGATTATCGAGAATCAAGTACAGCAATGGCTTGAAGAGGGAATCATAGTCCGCAGTTCATCGGAATATGCCTCCCCGATTGTACTAGTATCAAAGAAAAACGGCTCAAAAATATTATGACGCGATTTTAGGAAAACCAACCTAAAAATCAGCAGACACGACTTTCCGATGGCACGTATTGACGACGTGTTAGACAGCTTACAAGGGTCGAAAGTACTCACGACATTAGATTTGGCAAATGGATTCTTTCATGTACCTATTGAAGAAGATTCGAGCAAATTTACGGCGTTTGTCACACACGGGCAATACGAATTTACTCATGTCCCATTCGGAATATCAAATTCAATAGCAGTATTCTGTCGATATATTAACGCAGTACTAAGAGACCTCATATATGCAAGAAAAATCATCGTTTACATGGACGATATAATTATCCAC
>JAWNKX010000435.1:0-46467 GCA_035041755.1 Cacoxenus indagator
ACATTGGTCCTTTAACATGGAACTGCGAAGTTGTTTTTAGTACGTCTCTTCATTACAGCTACAGGCATGTCTAGCATAAGAGATGCTCAATCTCCAGCTCTTGGCTGATTTGGAAACGTTCGGTATGCACTGCCCCACCTATTGTCGCTAAGCGTTTGGGCTCCCTTTAGTACTGACTACGTTTTCAATTTGATTTCACGGATTTTGTGAATCACATGTTCAACAAGATCGAATTTGTTTTCGTGAAAAGTGAATTCATTTTATGGAGCGAGTAGTCTTGCAAAGGTGTTCCGGTATAACGCTTAACCAGGCCTTCTCGAAAGATATTTAGTGTTATTAATTAAAAAAGACAGACAGAAATGCAGCAATGCAGTAGTTCGGCTACAAAAAGTTGCTTGCTTTCAGTGTTGGCTTTGATTTTACTGCACTGAGTGGTGTGCATTGTGTGGGCTGAAGGCTGAAGGCTGAAAGTTGAACACTCGCAATTCTCCGCTTTTCAGAAGTTGTGATAACAACACCAAAAATTGAATTTAAACAAAAAAGAGGAGGGAAAAACTGCAACGTTTACGTTTCAATAAAAAATCATAGGTACTCACACGTTTGCACACATATAAACCGAGTGCCAGAAATAAACACGAAATGAGATGAAGAAAAAAGTCTAACGTTATGCAATACGATAAAGCGTTTGAGGTCTTTGCATAGTCTACTTTTCGGCGCAATGCTGAACCAAAAACCAAAAACCCAAAAACCAAACTCGAACTGAATTCGATGGCGATGGAGTTGGCGTTGACGATGACGCCGGCTAAAACGTGGCAGCCGCGCGAATTTTGCTGCCGAAACGTCAGCCCGCAAAGGGAAAGGATTGACGGTGGGCTGTCTGGCAATCAGAGTTGTGGTTTACATTTTGCCACAGAGGAGGAGTGGAGTTGGTGATGCCACAATTCTGCGATTTTTTTGTTTCCTTCGGCAATTTTGAGCGTTTTCATCGTTTTAATGGATGTTGGTCAAAGTTGATTCCTTGCCGCACACCAACACCAACACCAACACCATCTCACATAATTAAAAGACTTTTATCCTGTTTTTTTGATTCTTTTGTTTTTTTGTTATTTTGTTGCGCACTCGCAAAAGTTTAGTTTCGCCTAAAAGACGCCTGCGAGAGTAAAGCGCGCGTTGTGTAGGGCGTTTTGGTTGTTGGTTGTTGGGTGTATTTTATGGGCAGCAGCGATAACACCGTAGGCGTCCTCACCAGTACCGGCGATGTGGCAACACTTGTGGCGCAAACAATAATTAATTTAAATTTAATCATTTTGGTCTCTTCGGGTCTTCGCCCGTTCTGCGCACGCATGCCAACGAGACTCATCTTCCGTCTTGTTCGCGTTCGGTTGTCTTTGCAAAGAGTTTTTTTTACAATTTTCGAGTTTCTTTTTTGGTTTTTCCTTTTTGATTGTTACTTTTTCTTCTTCTTCTTAGCCGTTTTCAAAATATTTCGATTCGTCGCGGCTGCGTTTCACATTAAAATTTAATAAGCGCAAATTGTCTACAAAAGTTTAATGGGTTTGCGGTTTAATGTTATCTTAAAGCAAAAGTTGGCTCATTCGGTATTAAAATTTATTGAGTTTGGCGGCAGTCAGTCCAAAGTAGCCTTAAACTTCCAAACCATCAAAATATTGACATGTGAAACCTGTGAAATTATTTAAGATACCTGCAGAGTATAAGCGAATTAGCCAAACTGAAGTAAGAGTATAGAGTAAATTTCTATTGCAACATATTTAAAATACATACATCTGGTTGCCAACGTATAGAGCCTCAGAATGAATTTCCACTGTTTTACGTAGACACCTCAGTAAACACATTTCTGAAATTTCCATGTTTCTCAAAGGAGCTGAATGTAAGTTGAGGGAATATTATTTATTGGAATCCAAGCAAATTGTAATTTGGACAAAGCGTATAATAGAAAGGCGAAATCGCTATGTTATCATTAGGAATGAAGAACATGTCAAAAAGGAAGGGACACTTTCAATTTAGTCAACAACCATAAATCGAAGAATAGTTTTAAGAATTGGCAAAATCAAATTATCTCCGATGGATGAAAAGTTTAATGCAAAACATAGCAAAAGAATCTATCTACAGGTGCGAAGAAAATATACCAACACAATTTTCAAACGCGTCTTAATTACGAGTGCATTTATAAGTTTAGAGGACTTGGTTCGGAAAGGAAAACAATTAATAATTTTATTCAACGTTTGCAACGTATTTAAGGAACTTTATGAAGTATTAAAAAAAAAAGAATAATGGAAATGGATTTGTGATTTGTGATTTCGCCTGCGATTTTAATCGCGTTCTCTTGAAAACGCAAATGCAGATCATGGCACATTCTGTATCGCATGCGCTCACATGCATCTCTTACTCTAATATGGAAATGGCAAGAACCGAAGTCCTAGAAACCGAATCTATTATACATAATATATATGTATGACATCTGAACAGACAATATGTCACAAAACTATTCGTTGCAAAGTATAAATTACAATTAACACTGATTTTGACACATTTAGACATTTAGACATTTTTTTGAAGTGAAACCTCTTAGAAGGCTAATTGAGAGTGAAATTTCAAGGTCACGTTCGTTACACCAGACAGAAGAGAGATATTGGAAGTTCAAAAGAAACAGAGCGAGAAAGCTAATGTGCCTTGCCAGAGGTTTTACCACATGCGGTAAGTTAATTCTGATAGTGCCCGAGCATGGGAACATTTGAATCGCGGACATATACATTTAAATAAATGGTAATCAACTGTTTTGAAGTGTGCCTATGTAGTTGAATTTAAACGGTATTTAAATTAAATATTAGTTGCGTTGCCCTTAGTGGTGACAACGGCTGCTCAATGCCAAGACATTCTGTCTATTCCATTTAGCTTTGGCATCATCTTAGAGGAATTTTACTAAAGGACTCCTGATTGACTTACGTGATACGTAAAGTGATGAATAAATAAATAACAATAAATAAATAAAAATCATATACAATTTTAAGAATGATGAATAAAAAAAATTTTAATAATTACTACTTATGTTAATAATAATAAAAATCAAGTCTATTAGTACTTATTAGTTTTTATAAAAATAAATTAAAAACATAAAGTTGTGAGGGATGTGGGTGGGCCGTTTCGAAGACCATCATAATGATTTTATGAGTTGTTATAAAATAAAAATCGATCTTTTTAACTCTTGGTGAAAAGTGATAAAGAAATATTGTCCTGGTCAGAAATGAATCGAAAGCAACCAATTTCGCAAATATTTACGTGTAAATGAGCAATAAACGAGCAGAAGTGCTTTGAAGTCGGGGCAACAGTTCATAGCTGATTATTGCTTTCAGTGTCCTTGAGTGATGTGTCGGTTGGCCAAATAGAGCAAGAGCGAGCAAACGACCAAGTAATGAAGACTATGTGAAAATGCGAGCAAGGACAACAATTAAGTGCTCTACTCACAGGACACAGAATACTCGACGATGGCGATTATTAGTTTGCTGACTTTTGCTTGCATTTGTTGCGTTTTCCATTTCCATTTTTTGCCCTTTTTTATTTGGCTTTTGACGTTGTTAGTTTTTTTAGTCGATGTGGTTTCAGCTTTGGCTGTGTTGTGTTTGTCTGTTTCAGTTTTGTGTGTTTATTTCGTTTTGTGGCATGCTAAAGTAAAGTTGTACACAATAAAGTAACTTTTAATTACGTACAACTAAAGCCTGCTTAGCCTTCGAATACGCACACGAATAACCGCACCGTTCCGGGTAACAAACCTTCGCTACTCCCACATTGGGTTGGAAGTTTTGCCACAATTGTCATATGAGCACACTCGTTAAATGTAATTAGAGTTGTGTTGGCTGGTACTTTTGCATGTGTGCATGGGTATATATATATGCACATATATGCGTTGCGTGTACATAGTTGCCAAATCTAGCCAAAATGAGCGTTTTAACAAGTTTAATTGGCGCAAAGTTGCTCACAAGTTCAACAGAACTTTTGACTTTTCAATGCAACGACAATAACAACAACTATATCGATAATCACAACAACAACAATAACATCGACAACATTCTCTACGACCAGCAGACAGCAACAGGATGAGCAAAGTTTGCTCGCTTTCCGTTTGCCAACTGCAGCTGCTCAATCCACTCCGCCTTCCACATTCCACTCTACTCGCTGTAGTAGTGACTTAAGTAGCTTAGCATGCCTAAGTACCACGCAGTTTGCATGTGCAATGAAAATGGAAAAGGAAAAAGACGAAAGACGAAAGACGAAAGAAAAATCCTGATAATCGAGTTCGGCGTATGCGTAATCTTTGGCAACTTTCAAGTGTTACCACTCATTCATTGACATCGTTGCCGTCGTTAAACGCTTCGATTGTCGGTTGCGATGAAGTTACGCCGAACACTCGAACTCCCAAATCGCACAAGGAGCAAACTTCAAAATTGTGCAGCGTGAATGGTGGCAACAATGGCGTTGCACTTTTGACATTGCGCGTGTTTGACAATTGTTTATGTGCGTGTTTGTGTTGATATAGCTGTGTGCATATTTTTCCCGTATTGTCTGCTGAATTAATTGCTGTGTCATTGAATTAAGCAGGCATAATCCTCCTCTTGAACAAGCATTCGCAATTCAGTTCATACCCGACAAGTGGCTCTGTTCATCGATTTCTCATCGATTTATGTATCTGTCCCCAACTACTGCTATATCATATTTGGTATGGTTGTGTGCGTGTGTGTATGCGTTATTATCAATATGATAGGAGCGAAGCTGGTTCTTTGGAACTTCTTCTTTTGGTGTTGGAACTTCTCTCATTGCTGTACAATTTAAAGCACAACTTCGACACACCTTCAATGCAATTCTCTAAGACACTCAATAACAACCTCGTTCTTCATGTGTACTTCGGTATGAATCTGAGAAAGCGCCCTACCTGGTTATGCCGTTGTAGCCACTACTTTACCATCACAGTGGGAGAAATATCCCGAATCACGCCAATTTTAGGTTTTTCCGGTTGCCCATAGAACAGTGGATTTTTTTTTTTGTATTTTTATTCTACTCTACTCTCAATATTCGCCCAGATGTGAGCTGTCAAAGTTACTATATGTTTTATCACAGCAAATATTTTCCCCCACCTTTGCAGTGCTAAGTGCATCAACACGACCATTTCAATGTTTTCGATTTTCTATATGGATAAGTCATTGAATTGAAAGTACTTGTTATGTATTAAATACACAGTTCGTCAAGAAATTGTTTTTACTATTTTTCAACTTTAAGTCGAGGGAAAAAGTACTTCTATTTTTTTCCAACTTTTTTACAGATTATGAGTTATTTACTTCATTTCTACATAGGTATATCAAAAAGTAGCACAGCTCTAAAAAAGAAGCAGAAAAGAAAGAATTGGCGGAGGGAACCGCTATTTTCGAGAGTCAGTTTTTATTCAGAAAGGTGCCAGATTCGCTTCAAATATTTTAAATGCACTAAAAAAAAAAAAACAACCACACAAGAATAAAAGAAAAAAAATAAAGCTATCTTAACAAAAAGGCATAGGCAAAAAGGCTCCCCACACTTTCATAATTTTTCCCGCAAGATATGACGGGAAACTGATGCCAAAGAGGACGTAGGATCCCTTACGCACAACAAAGTTTTCTTGTTTATGAAGTACTGGGTCTCCAAGCCCATATCCCTATCCCATATCCCATATCCAACTTTTGGTTAAGGTTGTCTGATTAAAGTAAGAGCAAAAATATAAAACAAAAATTGTCTTTTGTCCCCTCTCTTAGTCTTCTTCTTTTTATACTATAGGGACTTAGTTTGATTATATGCAGCACAAATGGAGTCGAAAAACAACGCTGTTTATGAATTTATTCCAGTTTTCTCTGAATGTTTGTATTGCATACAATTTATTTTCAATAGGAATTTCTTTATAAAAAGCTATAATTTATTTCGCTCCTCCTCAGAGTCCTTTCAACATTTTGTTGAAATTGGGTAACTTTATATAAAAGAGGGTAATTACCATTAACGTAAGGTATTCGTATTTTTGATTATTACTTAATTTATTTATTTATTACTTTTTCTGTATCACAATTAATGACTTTCGCCATTCTAATTAATAAATCTTAAAAAAAGCATAAACATTAAAATGTCCAACTTCTTCTCACTGTGCTTTGAGGCTGGCAAGACAAATATTCGCTGGTAACTCTCGCTTCATTTAAACCAAAAAATAAAGTACACTTGTGTTCATCCTTACTCGATTCGAACGGTTGTATGTGCAATGCCTTTGATTTCGAATTTAAAAATAGCTCAAATATCCTATAAATATGGAACAATGGACTTAAAATAAAAAAACCCAATTATTTTTCTGATTTCTCCTCCTGTCAATTTCTTTGCAATCAATGGTGTTAATAATTTGTAAAGTAATTTGCAACTATCTCGACATCATCAAAATTTGCCATTAGTATTTTTTTTTACTTAAAAATCTATATTCAATATATCTCTAAATCGTTGCCCTACTGTGACCACTTGTATATTTTTGTCGATCCATCAAAAACGCTTAGATCAAAGCTACAAATTTGTTTGCATTTTGTTCATTTGACTAACTTAGGCATATGAAAATATACAACGTAGAAATAGCTGCCCAATTTCACTCTTCTCAAACAGAAAAGAAGAAGAAGAAGACAAACTTTTTAAATTTAATTGGATAACTTTGATTAATGTGAAAAGGTCATCGAGAAATCGCATTTATTTTCGTCAACAAGCCATGCAAAAGGAAAAAATCTTTATTGTTGTTGACGTTTGTGGCTATAGCGACAATGATGACATCGATAATGATGTTGTTGACTGCCTTGATGATCTAATCAACTAATCTATTTCGCGCTTGAGAAAGCCATAAACATAAAATATGCTTTCAATGTAAAATACAGAGCAACAAACCCACTCCCACGCATTCAAGGTGGAACATTTCAACTTTAGAAGTAAATTAATACAGCCTTGTAGACCAAAAATGGCTATCAAAACAACACCAACACCAACACTAAGAACATCAAAAGCTAAAGCAGAGAATCCATTAAGGCGCTTCTGCTTTCACAGCCAACTTCGGTTTGCGTTCGTGTTGTGTTCTTCCGCTCATCCGTCATTAAAAACAATTCCACGCCGCGCATCCAAAAACTTCCTTCGCCTTTTTTATTCCTCATTCCATCTTTTATCGACGTGCACCCTAATGAGTTTCCATTTTGCTGATCTTTGACGGTGGCAGGTGATTTTTAATGAAGGCTTTCACTTTTTATTTTCCTTTTAAATGCACTCAAAACCATAAAGCCGCATGAAGTCTTTTCGGGATTACATTCAGCTTAAACCCTTGTGTTATATCATGAACCTTCCATAGAAATTTAAGGGGGACCAGAGAGTAACGTTAATGATGGGTACTGCAATATCATAAATTTAAGCAAGTAATTTTTTAAGAAGTTTTCTGCAACCAATGCTGTAATCACCCTCATTACGGTATTTAACGTGCCGGATCGATAAATATCAACCGATTGATTCATCAATGTCGAGTAGCATGGATGGGCAATACTCCTAACCCAAATTATTCAGCGTACCATTCATTTTACGGCTGCACAAATTTTGTTCACGCACATAATTCTTCACAGATGCATTGCACAATAACGGCTTTCCTATTGGTGCTGGACACCATTAAATCATACTTGTCCCAGTCTTAGACTCCACCCGTACTTCAGCTGGCAGACGTTTCTAAGTGATATGCTGAAGGTGCTAGAATGTTTTATTTGCCCTCATTGGGTGAAATTTCGTATGGATGGTAATTGGCTTGTCACATTTGGTGAGGCCCTTAGCAAGATAGTCTCGATCTTTTCCATAAACTCAAGAATTATTTCTTTCTGAGTTTTATTCCCCTATTTGTGTTCATGAATATAACACATTCAAGAATAAATTAACAATTAAATTAATTTTTATGTTATTTTTAATTAAAAAACAATTCATTTACTTACATTGTATAAAAAAGTAAGAGCGAACGCCGAAGAAGGCAATGTAAACGAATTCTGGCCGCTAACGGCTTCTCGGTTTGTTTCTGATAGACAAACCCATGAAATCGTTTTATGACACCATCTTCCGATACGAATTCCAATGCCAGCATGAGACCGACAAAATCCCATATGAGAATCCCTTTCAAGATTAATTTTATTTTTGTATATTGCTACCAATAATTTCATATTTTGATTTTTTATGACCTTAATGGACCAAGTATTCAGCTTCTCCCAGAATCACTATTTTTAGAAAGGCAAGTGAGGCTGTGTGTACAAAATGGCATGGCCGAGACCATTGTTGGAAAACTTTAGGGCATAACGCCTACGGCATGAAATCCGATGTAACCAAAAGGCACTTCGCAGCTTTTTATACGTAGTAGGCTTAAACTGGCATCTTAAAATTGTTTTTGCTTTTTTGAACAACAGGATATCAGACCGACGATAAAGGAGTAATGGCTTTCAATGCTTTCAATGTGCCTTGTTGTATCCGGCCCCATTGCAGTATTCTTCTTTGCACTTTGACACTAGTTGACAAACACAGACAAGCCGAGCTCTAGTCACGGCTAAAGAGGCATGTTATGATCTATACTATTATATAAAATGGATTGTATGAAATCTGCATGTAACGCTTTACTGACGCTATACTATAACGTATTTAATATATTTTTATGTTAAAAGAACCCATTTGCGCTATAGAAGAAACTGGCATACTTAATTAAGCAATATTCTATTATAATTAGTAATTTTCACTTACTTAGAAAGAAGCTCGCAAAAGGCCCACAACCACCTCTCGAGGATTGATTAACACCAGTCAAATGTTTCCCAAAGAGAAAAACTTTTACGAGTGGATAAAAAGCCTGGTGTTACAGAGGCGACTGTTAAGTGGTTTTTTATTATTAATTATTATTACTATATAGGTTGGCCTCAAATTCCAGCTGAACGTGTGGTATTAATTCCATTGTGTAATTGGAAAACAATATAAATTTCTTACTTGAATAGTTAAAAGCCATGAGGTGCCAAGACACAAAATAATATTTCGCGGCAAAAAATCTCCCATGGTTCGTTGGGCTGAACTGTGTGAAAAAAGCCTGCCGATGACAATGGAAATGAGAAGAAGAAGAAGAACGCAAAACGTGTTGGTAAGCCACAACAAAGTAAACATTTATGCCACAATAAATTTCACGCTTAGTCATCGCAATGATTAACTTCGTTAGGGCCGTCGATGTTGTCGACAAAAGTGGGATAACGTGTAAAGCCGACGGCATCTCCGCCGTTGCTACTGAAGATGGCAAAGGAGGAGTTTGTTGTGTGTCTGCCTGATGTCATTTGCAAAGAGCATCGTTGCCCAGCAATAAGAAGAAAAAGAAAAAGGACAACAACAACATACAAATGGTTACAAACCCAAAACGCAGCCAACACCCTCATGCAGTCATTGCTGCTGGCCGCTGGTAGTTGGTTTCGCTGATTGAAAACTTTGTTGTTGTTGTTGTAACGTTGTCGTAAATTTTACAGGTGGGCATTTGTAACCTTTAGAACTGCCATCACCTCGCAGCTTCCACTCCAACCACACCCCCGCTTATCGACCAACAATGGCTACAGCTTTTCTGCAGTTGCGGGACGCATTGTTTGATGAGCCACTGACTGGCTGCGCTGGCACTACATTAAATGAGTGGACGACAGCCAAGCAAGCAACCGTCTAAACATCAGGCAACAGCAAAGACAGTCTGTTTAAGTGTGTGTGTGTGTGAATGTGTGTGTGTGTGTGTGCCTGAATATATCCACTACACTCGCTGTATATAAACTAAACTGTCAAGTATCAGTAACTTATCGACCCTCAGCTCGTAAGTGGATGATTTCAGGTTTCAGATTTTCCGCATACCGACGCACAGTCAATGCCTCCGCCCACAAAATGTGTTCTCGACTGTAGGCTACTTGTGCCACCTGTCGTCTGTCACACATAATCACGCTTCAATACATGAACACAAACACACACACCCAGCCAGACAGACCGATTTCTCAACGCAAGCCACGTCGCACTCAGGCGTCTCATGCCACTTCACCAACGCCTTCGACACCGCTTTGGCTGACGCATCCGTTTAGTGTTCGTATTCATCGCCCTTTGGCCGCTGCTGCTTCACTTTCACTGCTTTGCTGTTCTTGTTGTTGTTGCTTTTTATTCACTTTTCGCTTTCTTTATTTCTTATGTTTTCTATCTGTTTCCTTTATGTTTCTATTTTGCTATGCTATGACTAGGACGACTACGAAGACGACTAAGACTACGACTACGACGAGGACGACGACGACGACGAGGACGACGACGACGACGACGACGAAGTCAGAGATGCCAGCCTGCTTTCCCGTCGCCATTGTTGTTGTTGTTTGGCTTTATTTTATAAACTTTGGTCAACTTTGACTGACTTTTAGTTCAGCTGTGAGTGCTTTCACCACGCCACCCTTCACCCTTCACCGGCCCAACCAACGCTACTCACTAAAACATAAAAGGCAACGAGCAGCTGCAAAAGCCGCTGATGATTGGCAACTTTGTTGAATGTTGGTTGGGATGGGGCATGCGGCTACCCCAAAGGTGAACTGTCTGAGGTGTCTCTCCCTGTTTGTGTGTGTATGAGTGGACGTCAAGTGTCCTTAAAGGGATTAAGGGTGAATGATAGCGGCTTATGTCTTAGGTGTGTCTGGTGTCCTTTTATAAAATAACTAATGCCGTTTGTTATGGTTGTTATTGTTGTTGTTTTTGTAGTTACCCTTTGCCACTATCTTATTGTTATTGTTGTTGCCTTAATGCTTTCACATTTTATTGCGGTCGCTTTGCTTCTTTAAGGTGTGTTTGCACTTTACGACTTATGCGGCGTCACCGGCGTCGGCAGCTTTGGCGATTGCCACGACGGATGTCCTGCTTGCTTGCCTTTTGCTTTGTGCTTTGTCATTCTTGTGTCTTTATTTTTTCGTGTTTCTTTTTATTTTTGATTTTTGTTTTGTACAAATTTGTTATTGTTGTTGTTGTTACTACACTTTGTGGCTCATTTTTTAGTTGTCCTTCGTTGAGCCGCGCTTCCGGTTATTGTTGTTTTAGTCGTCACTTTTGCTTTATTGTCTTGACTGTTAAGCTTGTTGGATTAAGTGATTAATTAAATTATCGATTATTATCTGTTATTAGCATTGAGCGTAACCCTCTTTTTTTCTGTTTGTACTATGCCACGTGCAACAAGCTATGATTTTTTCGACTCATTTTTCGGTTCTTTTTTATTTCTTTTTTAAGAAAACAGAGCGGAGGATTAGCTTTTTTTTTTTTTTTTTTTTTTAAATTAAATTATAACATTAAACGCAGTAAACTGCATAAAACATTTGTCGGATTTAAAAAATAATGACGTGACAATAAAAATAAAAAATTAGACTTATAATAACTTAATTAATTATAGAAGGCTGTATCCTTCTTAGAGGGAGATCATGTGGGTGCAGCCTCTTCAGTCTACGCCTTGTTGAGATACGGGTGAGGGAGAAAGCTAGAGGATTTGGGTGCGACAAAAGTCTGTAGTGATAGCGGCAGCTGTGAGAATTAATCACCTCCATAACAGTTGGCACGGCAAGATCCCTATGCAGCGTGGAGTTGCGGACGTACCAAGGGGCGCCCATAAATCTTCTGAGAGCCTTGCTCTGACACGCCTGCACTCTTCTGATGTTGTAGGCAGCAGTAGTGCCCCAAATTTGTATGGCGTAGCGCCAAGCAGGTGCCACTACTTGCAGATAGATGAGCCTTTTATTAGTTAAAGATAACTTATTCGATGGGCGGAGGAGCCACTCCAATTTCTTGAGCTTTTGATAGCAGCGCGCTGTAACTACCTTAATGTGTGCACGCCAGGTAAGACGCTTATCCAGGATCAAACCGAGATACCGGATTTGCTCCATTTGCGGAATGATTCTTGTGTTGTAAGTCACAACCGGACAGACGCCTTGCCTTAAAGTGAAGGTACAGTGAGCTGATTTCTCAGAGTTTATGGCTATATTCCAACGCCTGGCCCATGAGTGGAATCTATCCAGGTAGCTGGACAATTTCTCCGCAGCTTCGTTCAGAGAGGCAGAGTTGAAAATAACTGCCGTATCGTCCGCGTAAGTAGCAATAATCGAATGCTCATCTCTAGTTGTAGGCATATCAGAGGTATATAAGGAGTAGAGGACCGGAGCTAAGACACTCCCCTGCGGGACACCGGCTCTCATGTGCCTGAAGGTGGAAATTTTGTCTCTTACCGCCACAGAGAAGGTTCGTCGTTGAAGAAAGCTTCGAATTAGTAAAAACTGTTTGCCAGGCAGGAGTAATTTTAATTTATGCAGAAGTCCATCGATCCATACCCTATCGAATGCTTGTTTGACATCTAGGAAGACTGCAGAGGAATACTGTTTCAACTCAAATGCAGTAAGTATGTGATTAACGACTCGATGCAGTTGTTCGGGAGTGCCATGCTGTGATCTAAATCCAAATTGGTGATCAGGAATGGCTTCTTGAACACCCCGTACTGCCAACAATCTACTCAAAAACAATCTTTCAAAAATCTTTGAAAACGTTGGAAGCAGGCTTATAGGCCTATATGATGTGACACAGTTCTCCGGAGTACCAGGTTTAGGTATCATGGATATCGTTGCACACTTCCACTGTGTGGGAAAATGGCAGATCCGCAGCATGCTGTTGAACAGCAACGTCAGGAACAACACTCCCTTCCAAGGGAGTGCTTTCACCACCCTGTTGTCAATATGGTCATGTCCGGGGCTCTTCTTAGATTTCAGTCTCTGAATTTGAGTCACAACCTCTTCAGGGGTGACATGTTTAGTTGGACTGTGATCTAATATACATCTCGATAGGACTTCATTTGTTTCCTCAACGTCACCAGGGTCAGCCAGGCTAAAAGGCGTGAACCGGCTCTCCAACTCATTAGCAAATGCTTCTGCTTTCTCGGTCTCCGTACGCAGCCACTGATTTAGAGGCCCACGGATTGGAGCATGCCTGTGAGGCTGTTGTTTGATGCACTTGGTGGCACGCCATAGATTGAAGCCAGACTTTTTCATTGGATCCGCATTAGCCAACAGATTGTTGAAATGCTCCGATCGCACAGCTTGCATTACATTTTTCAGTTCTCGGGCAGCTCTCCTCCATGCAGCCTTGTCAAATTCGTTCCGTGATCTCATATAGCGACGTCGTAGCCTGCGTTTATATCTCACCAACTCCAGAACCTCCAGGTTTTAAGAGAGCCTGAGGAGGGTTGGGTGAACAAGGGAATTGGTATGAAGAGGCTAATTCGGCGGATTCATGAATGTTCTTGGTGAACAAGTCAACCGAATCATCTATATCCTTGTCCGAATTTATTTCCATATTGAGGTTGATCCTTTCGTTTAAACACTGATGAAAGACCGTTATGTTAGCGTGGGTAGGGAGCAGTCTGGACCGGCATACGATGTTATCTGGAATCAATCCAAGTTTAATAAATAGTGGGATGTGGTCTGAGCTAAGGTCAGATGACTCCGCAATGTCCAGAGCTGTTGGATGAATGCCATTGTATATAGCAAAGTCTACTGCGTCGGGCGACCTTGAGGAATCGTATGGGTAAAGGGTGGGTGCTCCGGTTGCGAGAACCTCTCTGGAAGAGTTTATTATACTCCTGTGAAGTTGATTACCTCTTGGGGTAGCAAGTCTGGACCCCCAAAGTCGATGTTTGGCGTTCCAATCCCCTCCAACTAAGAATTTAGGTCCGAGTTGATTGAAGAAGGTGTTGAACTGCTGCTCTGATATTTGGGGTCCTGGAGGGCAATAAATGGCTGCGATGACCAGGATGCCTTGAGTTGTGTGAATACTGACAGAGACACTTTGAATTGAGTCAGACCGAATGGTTTCCAGCGGATGGTGGCGTAAAGATGACCGGATGAGTAAAGCGGCGCCCCCTCGCATACGGTTATCATCCGGATGATTAGCAGAATAGATTTCATATCCCTGAATTTTGAAGTATGTTCTAGTGCAGAAATGCGTTTCGGAAATGAGCATGACATCAATCAAGTTGACCGCCATGAACACTTCTAACTCATTTCTGTGATTAAGGACGCCGTCAGCGTTCCATATGGCGAGGTTCATGTGTGGTCTGCTCATTTTTTAGACAATAAGGCGGCGAGCATCTCCATCATCTTGGCCTGCATCTCAATCAGGTGACCAAATTTCTCGTTGAGACTGTCCAGGCGGGAGACCACAACCCGATAATTGGTCGACCTGATCAGGAGATGAGAGTGATTGGGTATTATCTATGCTGAGCGAGGGATAATTATGACAATTCGAAACATTATTTCCAACAGGGTGAGGGAATGCGATTTGACGTTGACTTGATAACGGAAGAGACTTTTGACGACTCTTAGGTAGAGATGTCTTGCTTGGTAACTGTTGTGGCTCAGATTGAGGTTGAATAGGTAGTTGGACTGATTTTTGCTGTTGCTGACGTAGTTTCTGCTGCTCACGTAGGAGTTTCTGTTGAGCCGGTTGGTGATACACCGATTTCTTAAATACATCAGCGTACGACACCCCGTCAACAATATTGTTAGGCACAGAATTGTGGCCAGGTATCTGATGGTGTTGAGAGGCACTTGGTGCAGGGCGTCTTGCCGGGACTCTCCTGGCAATGGCTTCCTTGTATTTAATGCAGCCTTTATAATTCGCAGTGTGCTCCTCGCCGCAAAGTGCGCATTTAGGTGGCTTATCAGGTGTTTTGGTGCAAGAAGTTGTGGCGTGAGCTTCGCCACATTTGACGCACTTAAATTGTTTGCGACAGTACCTCTTAGTATGCGAGAACTCCTGGCAGCGATGGCATTGAGGTACATCTTTGAACGGATGAGGCGGCTCGATTTTAACTATTTGACGGCAAAGCCTCGTTATATCAAAAGCCCCTTTGTTGCTGGCGTTGGGCTCAAGGTCCACAAAAAACAGGTTGAGCGGATGACCATCAGTTCTGCTTTTTGGGTTGTGCACGTTGCGTACAGAATGACCTTTGTCAGCAAGTTCTCGTTTAATGTTCTCGACGAGGGTTGAGTGGTGGAGGCCGCGAATAACAATTCTGTATGCTCTTTCATCTTTTAACTGATACGAATGGAACGTAATGTTTTGCAGCTCAAGTTGGCGTATAATACTACGATAGGCATCACTGGTGGAGGGCAGGATTCTCAGACCCTCTTTAGGAGATGCTTTCAGCATGTATGATTCGGGATCGGGTTACAGTGTCAAGGTTGGCTAACAAACCGTTAATGTTTGTGATGCCGACAATGAAAATGGGTGGTGGCTTCGGAGATTTGTTATGAATCCTTGAATCAGTTCGGTTATTTATCATAGGATTTTGAGTAGTGGTCTCTGGCCGACTGGACGAAGGAGCGGTTTCAGTGTCGTTTACAGTTTCCAGAGAAGGTTTGCTCTTATTGGTACACACTTCTTCAAAAGAAAGCTCCATGTCAGAAGCGTCGGAATCGCTACTAAGTGGTGCGAATCGATTTGCATCCAAAACTTGTTTTCTGCTAACTTTTTTAATACTTGTCCGTTTTGACGAACTTGGTTTACGCTTCTTTTTTATGCAGTTACTTGATGAGGGCGACGAAAACCACTCCAACAATGGAGCACCAGCTTTGTTCGAAAAAGTAGGCATGATGTCAATGGAAGAAAGGCTATGTTTATTGATGGCTATGGCACTGTGGTCCGCCTGGTCACTCATGTAGGAGCGACCAGCAGTGCAGATCGGAGAAGACAACAAATAAGCGCTTTCCACAGATTCCGCGGAATTAAAATATTTCTTTTTAATAATTTATTAAACAATGTTATGAAAATTTATGTAATTATATATATATATATTTTTTTTTCCTTTATAACTTTACTTCACTGGTTTGACGCTAGAAGCAAAGTCCGGAGGATTAGCAAATTCCAATTAATTATTATTATTATTATTATTATTTTTTTTTTTTTGAAAAAGTTTGTGTCAACAAACTCTTTCTTTCAAACTCGTGCTCTCTCATTCATTCGTCCGCTCAATCAGTCCGCTTAGTGAAGTTGCCGCTGCTGCTGCAAAAGCTTTCCTCGTTTTGTGTTTGCGTCGCTAAACAGTTACCGTATGAATAAGCGGGGGACGTGAACGCATAGCTCAGTTTTCGCACAAATGTTTCTTCTGTTTTTACTTTGTTTTCCTTTTATTATTATTATTATTATTATTATTAATATTATTATTATTATTATTATTATTATTATTATTATTATTATTATTATTTATTATTATTATTATTATTATTTTTATTATTTTCTTTTCTTCGGTGGCAATGAAAGATTGCAATCTCTTCATGCCACAATGAAATCTGAAAATAATTAACTGATGCCGCTGTTGCTGACATTTATTCGCATGTGTGGCGAGTCGCATTAATCAAAAGAGCGAAGCCATTTTCTCATTTTTGGATTTATTAAAATGTCAGCAGATTCTTTCACTCACACATTTAAGTGAGCATGTGTGTTAGTAGCGCGGTTAGACAGACAGCTGTTGTGCTGCGTCGGCTGTCTGCTAATTCTGTCAAAATCATATAGTGATTCATCACACTCGAGCCAAGCGACTCTGCGCATTCATAAGCAGCAACTGTCTGGGGATGTACTTGGGCCGGTCTTTCGGTTGGACTTGCATTGCAGCTAGTGCAGATGAAATTCACTCATTCCTGCATTCGAATTGAATAATTTATTTTTCCCTTTGTTTTTCGTTTTCAATTCAATTTCTATTCAATATTTTTTCGTGGCATTTCCATTTCAACTTAAAGCAGCCGCAAGTTAAATATTCCACCTGCAATTTCCACCAAACAAAAAATTCCACCCACACCATAGGATAAAAATAGTTAACCGATTTATTGGAATAAAATTGGTTGCCTTTAACTGTGTTTGTTGTCGATGTGTACTTCATAGTATTTTTTTTTTTTTTTGCAATAAGTTGTTTCTGTCTAGAGCTATTTTCCCGCCTTGGTCTGAAGTTGTTGACATTTTAATTGTATTGTAAATATAATTTAGAGCGCGGCGTTCATTCTACACTTCTAGGATTATTCATCACGTAACACATTTTTGATGTCTTCGACTGATCCTGGACCTGCTGTGGCTGCTGCCTCTGGCAAAATGGCTGTGCCACTGTACTGTATCGTACAACATTCGTAAAATTCAGTCCACTCGAAATAAGGCATTACGAAGTATATATAAGTGCTCCTTAGTTTTTAATCGTAATCACAAAGATCACATTACTAGAAATGAACAGAGCATGGCAGAGATGGCATTAGCATTTGTTTTGTAGCACTCTGTGTACTAGTGTTATGCAACCTAGTACCTAAGCTTTTGAACTAGAATGCGAACATAGCGACATAGCCCGCGGGTTCCTACAACAATTTTCTTTTCTCTTGGGGTAGTTAATAATTATTTTAGTGAGATATATATTTAAAAACAAATAAAATAATTATCAACTATTTATTTATTTTTTTTTGTACAACTTCCGAAGCAACCCAGCTAGTGTGAAACAAAAGGTGTTCATAATTTGAAACGACAGGATTGTGACAAGTCGTGTGAAGAAAAGGAATTCATTTTCTACCACAAAAATATAAAAGTTTAATATATAAAAATGGTTCGTCGCGGACGTTCTGCAAGTCTACCAGCGGCACCACGAAGGTAAGCAAAAAAGGAAGATTAAATTATGGAAAAAATAAAAATGGAAATTTCGCGAATTTCTCCATTTCTCTTTCGGAAGTGCAGTGGAGTTAGGAGGTGTGTGTTTTGCTTTTGTTCATTGGTGCTGATTCGATTGGAATTTTTCGCGTGCATTTTCTTTTATATTTCTTGCGCGCATTTTTTCATAACATTTTCGAGGTGAGAAAGTTATCGAAGCTTTCTGCACCATGGTTTGCGTTTGGTGAATTTTAAATAACAACAAAAAGCGAACAAAAAAAAAGCTATATTTCTGTAAAAGTCTAACTTCACATAAAAATTTTTTTAAATTTTCTCTTTTTCGTATCACAGGGGCTCACCATCGACAGCGCATCACACATTTTTCCGTCGAAAAAGAAGTTGCGCAGGCTGCAGCCGGTGCTGTACCGGCTCAACAACAGAACTACGGCACTGGCGCTCAAGCAAATGAACCGCAAGCGCCGTGTTCATGGGAAATAGAGTAGTTTCTACAATGCGCCCAGGTTCAATACGAGATAACCCTCCGCGAGAGTTTCAATTTGGCTCTGCGGCAGTGCAAGATGCAACATCATCTGCACTAAACAAATTTCGTGAGTTCACGTGTGAGGCGAAGTCTCTAGTATTATCCTATCTTTGTCCCTCCTGTTTAATATTAGCTATCAGCCGCTGCGGTATTGCGGAGTGTATTATTATAATTGCCAACAAAATGCTTTATGGCTTATGTATACTAGCTCAATCGGTAGCCTTCACACCGGCCTTCAATGCCGCTCTGGCTATCGGCAACACGACGGTACGAAATCATTGGTCGCTGACCAAGTATTAGGTTGGGGAATAAGTTCGTTCTCTCTTTTTGCTTGAAAAGCTTTTCTTTGATGCTTTTCGTTTAAGCTTTTGAACATAAGCAATTGTTTATGCGCGTATTAGACAACAGCCACTGCAACATAACTCATTTCAGCACTGAATAGTTCAGTGTGAGTATTTAGAGTGTTATTTTATAAGAAATTATATTATAAGAAAAAATAATAATAAATTTAAAAAAAAAGAACTGTTTCTACCTCAGGTCCCACCGAGATTTGAACTCGGATCGCAGGATTCAGAGTCCTGAGTGCTAACCGTTACACCATGGAACCACTTGTGTAGATATTCTCTAATTTTGCATCTGTTCTTTTCTGTTTTGTATACTAAAAATGATTTGACTATTAATCGCCAAGTGGTGTGCGAATCGATAAATCGAAAGTCGCAGTGAGACGAGTCAACTTTATATGAGTTGGGTTGAGTGCAGTCGAGTCGCTGTATTGTTTGCCAGTTAATGCAGAGTTTAACATCTGTCACGCCGCTGTTTACCGCTGCCCGCGCCACACGCGGCATATCTCCGCTCGAACCATCGCTTGGCTTAAATAAAACAAATAAATGGCGATTTGTGCGACAATGTAGAGAAGCAAAAACAAAAACAACAATAAGAAAGGAAGCACTCAAATTAATAGATTTAATAAGAATGGAGTGATGGCAGGGAGTATATTGCTGGACACTAAGCTATATTTGTGCGTGTTTGTGTGACTGTATGTGTATGTCTGTTTGTGTGTTTGTGTGTGTGTGTGTGCTGAACACTTTCGCCAAGTGAACGACATAGAAAATGTTTTTAGCAAATCAAAGTCTGTCCACTTGAGGTGGTAAACGACTCCAACGACAACAATAAAAGTGACAAAAATATAACGGCACGTACGACACGAACAATGTTGTCCTCTTTGTCGCCGCAATTAAGATATCCTGGCTTATGACACTTGTTCGAGAATGTGTGTGAGAATGAATTGGATGCCTTCGAAATATGTACTTCCTATGAGTTTTTTCTTACTGTTTGTTATACTCTGCGATTAGTGAATAGGAATTAATAACTTGTCTGTGGATTCTTTAACCATTCTTTTTTCTTTAAACCAAAATCAAATCAAAACATAATTCCACAAAATTACAACTGCTTAATCGGCATAACAAAAAATAAAAAATAAAAATAAAAAAGAGTCGACTGATTAGCAACTGCAGTTCAGTTGTAGTTAAGCAGCTATAAACGTGGTGACGACGTCGAGGACGACGACAATGCGTTGTGGGTTGGCAAATAGTAATCATGAAGCAGCGACCAGTAAAAAGACCAGGACAGATCTCTCCCAGTGTGATTAGAAAACAAACGGCGCTGCACTTTGGACCGAGCGATTCACTTGCTGTGCTTGCCGTTTCACCGAGTTTCAAATCACTACAAGCGCCAAAGAAGTCTTCACTCCAAAAACTCGAATACATTTTCTCCTTTATGGTAAATGATGAGAACGACGGTAACAATGGGAAAATTGCAGTAGATCAAGAACTTGACGCTGCCATATCAACTGATATAATTTTATTTTATTGTTTTTCATTATTATTATTAATATTTTTGTTATTATTATTATTTTTGTCGCCACATTTGAATTCTTCTTCTGTGTATGAGCCGTTCATATATCGTATATTATATATAGTTTTAACTTTTTACTATAGTTTATCAAAAGTCTACATATTTCTCTCCAGCTTCGTAGAGAACGAAAAACGAAACAAACAAAAGCCAACGTCGAATATAAACGAACAAATTTTAAATATTATCATTGTTGTCGTTGCTTATGGCTTTTTTCTCCGTATTCCTCATCTCGACCACTTCCTACTACACATGCTAATACTTTCTGCACCAACCACCATATACCCATCACCTCGCCTGACTCAGGTGGCAACCAGTGATTGTGGCAGCAGCTGCAAGCAGAAGTTTTTCTGAATTTCATTAGTTGCATACGACTTTCTGCAACTTCTTCTTCCTTCTTATTTTACCTCGGTTGGTCTGCTGGTTTTTCGTCACTCTTTTTTGGGCTAAGTTTTTGAATATTAAATTTTTCTTTAACAACGAAATGGAAAATATATTTCTCAAGAATTATTTAGCTTAGCTCATGCTCACGGCACAAGTTATGGCATGCTGAAGCACTCGCTCTCAACGCCAATTATTCACTGCCTTCACAACTCCCTCACCAACCAAGCCAAGCCAAGTTATGGTTAATTTCGCGCCCAGAGACAAAAAGTCCAAGTTAGTCATTCTCAGCAACATGATGCACTCATCAAGAGTCGCTAACCGACCCATTCCACAGAGTGTTTTGAGCTAAAATATTTAATGCGTGCACGAAACGATGATTGATAAATGTGTTAAGCCCAATCAATCAATCAATCAATCAATCAAACTACTTTTCCACCTTTAAAGCGCAGCAACGCTTTTGCGTCTTCGATATAAATGAAATTTCGCCTTACTCAATTTAACACTCAGGATTCTATTAGCTTGCATGTGTGTGTGTGTTGCTTTGCTTCTAAATAGCATAAGTTGAGTGTGGATGCTTTATGGAGTGCAGTTGATGCGCTTGACGCTGAAGCAGCTCAAATTTACAGCTCAATCTCATTCCATCTTGAAATCGAATCAAATAGGATCGGATCAAGTTAATCCAATTGAATTCATTTCAATTCAGTTCAAAATCCAAAGAGCATCAGTTAACTTGCATAAAGTAGCTTAAAACCGGCATCAAAGGATTTGCGGGAAGCCTTCTGTGCGTTTGCAATACACGCAACATGGCAATGCCTCTTCGAATGCCAATGCTAGCCATTTTCCCTCTTTGTGGACCATCGCATATAAAAGTCTGGAAACATTTGCTTCACAGTTCAATCAGGGTCTGAGTCTTGCAATTGATTACCTTCGAACTTTTTGGTCAGCCAGGCCGTTCTTTGTCATTGACTTTAAAATCCGTGGAACCAAAAATGACAATTGCAATATGAAACTGCAGCAGCGCCGTAGGTGTGTCAAAGGGTTTGTGGGCAGCAGATTACCTCAAATCAAATAACACCAGCAGTGAAAGTCGAAAATGCAATTTTGACGTTCCGTGATAAGCATCAATAGACATTAAATAACTCAATAAGACTCAAAGAGCTGTTTGCCAATCATTTACACTGATACTTCGAATTGTGGCCATTGGATAGCACTGACCAGAATCCATGCAAGCTCCTAATACAAAATTGTTTATATGGGTTTTAATGAAACTTATACTGAACAAACTCAATACAATACTACTATAGACACGAAAAAATCTTCTCTACACCCCTCGTCCCCATGTGCTAAGGTCTATATCTCACGGCCAACCTAATAATACTGGTGGGTTGAATGGGGTCTATTTGATAACCGCTTACGATTAATACAAATGTCTGGCCAAAATTTATGTTCATCGTTTTTCACGTGGTATTCACGTGGTATTTACTGTATATGAAATCACTGCTTTTTATGGCTTATAATCTCTACGGTGTCTTAGATATGAACATACAAACATACACACGGAGACGGAGAAATTTTGCCACACAAAAGTCAAATGGCTTTGGCAACACGCATCTGCGAAGCTACCACTTGCCTAACAGCTTGTCCGTCTGTCGAATGCTCTGTCTTGCCACATGTACGCACACACTGATAGCTGAGTACACACCCACGTATTGGCTACAAATGCAAAGGCGAGTCGTGCTGTACGCATTGAGCTCTGCTAATTCCGACGTGCAAAGGAGTTTTTTCCCTTTTGTTGGTGTTGTTATTTTCCCTTTTTTTGTTCTGCCTTTTTTTTCGTTCTTCTTCTTTCACAGTCGACACTCTTTCACGCCCACGCCCACACCCACAAGCCGCAGTTGTAGAAGTGATTTTAATGTGTTAATTCCTGTAGTCAGTTGGGAATTAGCTCATTTCGCTTGCGTGCCGCTGAAATTTAAGCTGTCTAAACGAGCTCGCCTGCTCCTCATACGGCTATTAGACACAACATTATAATGACCTCGTTAGCAGCTGAAGAATGTGGAAGCTTTAACGCGTCAGCTTGTAGTGGTGTGAGGTCAGCTCGAATGCTTTTATTGCGGTGGCACTTAGTGGACCATAAAAAGAAGTTTTTTGTAGCAACTTACCTCATAGTGTAGAAAGGGGCTCCGTTATGAGATCGAACGGCCCAGTTCGATGTTCCTCTGAGAGAATTGAAAAATTTGTGACAGAGTGGATGCCTAAGCATAAAACCGAGCAAGACGGAGCTGCTGAGTTTCACAATGAAGTTGACAACTCCAAAACATCAGCTCCCAAAACTAAATGCGCAACAGCTAACCTTATCACCGAAGATTATTATTGTGGTTGGGTATTCAATTGTAACCACAGTTTAGCTCAACTGAAGTGATAACTTAGATGAGATAGTGAAAGTAATGAATCCAAGCACGGCGATCCCACGCTCTAATCTTTAGTCATCTGCCATTTCTATCGCCAACGTTGAGAATGAACATTAACAATTTTATTGCAGTCTCCTTCTTCATGACTCATTCCAATATGGATGCTAGGAATACTAGAATAGTATTAATACTAGAATTCTAGATAAGGGCTACAAACGAAATTGGCGTTAGTAAAGTCCATTTTCCTCGGGAGTTAGCTAGGTACGTTATTATTTAAGCATATAAATCTACTCAATTTTCAATATCTTCGTACTTCCGACAACACAAATAAACTGCAAATGAGTAAAACTTACTTGGCCATGAGAACGATCGGCCTGTTCAGTGTTTCCAGATATGTGGCTTCGAAAAGAGTAGCTGTTCAAATGGAGTGGCAGGACAACGTCAAACAAAAGCTTTATGAAGACAAGGGACAATCCATTTCTCGATTTTTCTCGGTTTGACTAACTGTCCATTAGTGACGTCGGAGCGTCATCTCGTCATCGCATCATTGCATTATCTTAAAAACAACAAAAAGAGAAAGAAGGGCAGGAGCTTCTGTTTTTTTTTTCTTTAAGGAATAACTAAATAAATAATTAATTATTTAAATAGCATTTACACCTATTTCTTGCGCTAGATATGTCGAAAAATCGAACTTGAATATTGCTAATTCTACCTTTACTACCAGGCAACAGCAAAACTACAAGAGTCCCATCAAACCAGCAAAAACAAGGCGTATCACAATTGTTTTTTTTTTCTTATTTGACGAACATAAAGGGAGACAAAGAAAAAAGATATACCACTTCATTCACACACTCGCCTTGAAACGTGTTTGATTTGGTGACAACCGACAATTTGTGTTGTGTAGGTATTGTGCGTGTATAAGATTGCATTGGTTTCTTGTTGTGGGTATCGCTCGGAATACTTTTGTATGATTTTGATTTGTGATCAAGGCTTCTTTTTTGTTGTTGTTTGCCCAGTCTTGTATGTGATGCGTTCAAAGAGCATACTCTGAAAGTACGTGGTCAACACAGAGTATACGTTTTTAGGTTGCAAGCAACTCACAAACCCAAACACAAAAATGAAGAAGAAGCATAACAGAGAGAACCAGAAAGCGTACGAAACTGTTTTACGCTATTGCTGGCAGTTACTGCATAATAAGCAAGTTACATACTGAATATGTTTCACATGAAGAGCTCGTGAGTGCTAAGCACTTTTTTGGTAATGTTTCTAGATCTAATTGATTGTACTGACTGTCAGTCTGCCTACTTGCTTGGTCTCTGCCTCTTTTAATTTAACTCAAGTCGGTTTCGGGCAAACAATAGTAATTTGAAGTCGGAGTATGTACTTTGTGCTCATTTGTTGCCAATTAATTGTGGAGTACCGCAGCAGTCAATTGGAAATTTCGTAAAGGCTTCGATGGGGGAGCCACCACACAATCCAATTCGTTGCAGTGCGATTGAAAGCCAGGCGAGGAAAGCGAAGTAATGTACGAACCATTGGCATAAAACTTTTATCAGCAAGAGCCATGATGATGATGATGATAATGGCGATGATGATGATGGTGATGACAACAACAACAACTGCGAATGACTGTGTTGAATTGGACGTGTAGCTCCGTTGGTCCTATCGGCTGAGCTGCTGCTGTTGACAAAGTTCCGGCTGCGTTTGCGTTTCGCTGTTGTTTCGACTTCAGCCTCCACCTCCTCTCTAGTGAACTCTGTACTACTCGATGAGACTCTATTCGATTCGCCAAGAGTCGACACCACTCGACTGGACTCGTTTCGCTTGGCGTCTGTTTCCTATTTTGGTTATCCATTTATCGGCATTGACCACTCGCATTAGCGGCAACCGGAATGCCACAAACTTTTGTAATGACTTTCATCGAGAAGAAGCAAAACCAAAACGAAAAAAGAACAAAAACAACCAAAACAACAACAACAAGTATAAAAATGTAAGTGAAAAAACTGTGTAGAAAAGAAAGTGAGAGGAAAAGGCAAGGCAACGGCACTGAATTATCCCAACTATTGGCAGTGATGAGTTCGGCTAATGAGAGGCGCAACTACTAATCGGGGCAGGTGCGCCGGGTGAGTTCGAATTTTGCAAATGACAAAAGTTTTGCGCCTCCAATTTTCATGTTTCATTTTGCTTTGTTTTCTCATTTCTTTTCTATTTTCTCTGTTTTGTTGTTTATTCCGTTTACTTTTGGCTACTTCGGCTTGGTTTAGTAATTTGGCCTTTACATATTTATTTCGTTCCTAATCATCTCCTTTGTGGGGCCGTTGACAGGATAAATGAGAGTAAGAACGATGATAACGAAGCCAATATTCATACATTTTCTGTGCACTGAATATCAAAGTGTCACACCCAGCTCTCAAACATTTCGAAAAGTCAGCTGATCATCAGTGATTAACATATTATTCAGACTGAAAAGCCGAGGATATTATAGGGTTTTGTATTTGCCATCTGCTCAAACAGAACAACCAGCGAGTTTATGGCTGAACAATTTTGTCAGTCGTGAGGAAAATTGAGAACTTGAGTAAGTACAGGAGCGTAATATGCTCGTTAAGCCTTGCCTACCATCTTATCGAACTCGTCTTAAGTTGATCAACTACACTACCTTGTCTAGTCGTAGAACGGTCATTGGTGTAACTTTTATGTATAACCTCACCTTTTCTACTTAGAATGATTAACTTTAGTGTACCAGCACGTCTAACTAGAAACTGTTTTCCTATTACTCTTCCCTTTTGTAGAGCTTCTTATTTACAACATGATCAATTCTATGTTTGAATCGTCTATGTCATTGTAGGTATTGAGTTCTATATTTAATCTTGCTTTAGTTTAACCTTACACGCTTATTTGTTAGACGCTGATGATGTTTTGATCTGTAGCCAAATATTTAGTACGTAGACATTAGCTTTGGTATCGCATGATCACCAAAGAAATTAGCAATTAAGACCAGCTGAGCCCAGTCTATGTGACTGGGTGAATTTTAATGCCACTTGGGGTCATTGCGTACCTACTGTCAATGCAAAAAATAAATAAATAAATAAATAACAAAAAAAGGAAGCCTCTACTGAATTAGTATACATGTCAGTCGATTTTTCAGAAAAAAATAATTTCGTGTCTAGCTACTGATCCGTGTGCATCACCAGAACACCAGTCCTGCAGACGAACGAAAAAAAAAATTTCATTGCCTACATCTGTGCGCAGTTCGTATTCAGCCTTAAAGAAATATCGCATGCGATATTTAATCAAATGCGACGCATATTCAGTCAATCAATCACCTTTTATTTGCGAACATTTCATTGTAATTGCTACGAAGGAACATTGATTAAGGCAATTACACATACAGATACACACACGTACACGTTTATCTTCATACAAGTACAAGTACGCTTACAAGTACCTGGCAGGTTGCCTAAAAGCAACGAAATTACTTCGTTTTGCTGCTTTTTTACTTTATTTCTACCTTTTTCCAATTTGCTTGAGCGCAAGTGCGAATTTCACGCCGCAGCCAAAGGTGAAATGCTTCGATTCAGTTCCGTTTTGGTCGACTCAGCTCGAGGTTATTGTTTGTGTGACGCTCCACGAGTCAGCATGCGGTGACGAGAAGGACTGTTGCCGATTCAAGTCATTCGCAGCATTGCAGTTTTAATTAAATTAGATCTTTACACCTCGCAGGGCACTTCACTTTCTCTTTTCCCCACGTTTTCCATGCACAATGCGACACAGTCAGTACTGTACCTGACTCACACGAAATTTGCTACAAATCTTTGTTGCTACTCCCTCTTGTTGTGTGGGCTTTAAATTTTACTTTGTTCAATTTTTTGGAAGTGGTGCCGGTGATATTTAATTAAAGCTGTTGCAATCGTGCAATTAATTGCAACAAGATGAATTAGCCGCAACTTACTAAGGAATCCTTGTCTCTTCCATTTGACCCCATTATCAATTATCATCGTTTTCGGTATACGACAGGTTCAAGGTCTGCTGGTGCGGCAAATTGGTATGCGCGGCAATGTCGGGCGGCTTGTTTATGACATCCATTGTTCGATTCAGTTCGACTTCGACTTGAATTGCGTGTTGCTCTTTTTAAACTTTCCTTTTCGTACGCCAAGTATCAGTTCAGCCATTAAAATTTTCCGTTTCTTAAGTGCCTATAAAATCGGTAAAACTTACCCAAATACATTAAGAATAAAATTATCATGGAAATTCCCAGCAGGTGGGAGTTGCTTTGCTCCATCTACAGGAACCACGTCGCTTAAATTGCCCCTTACTCACTCGCTCGGTTGACTGATTTGAAATTAATACAACTAAAAGGTTTTTCGATTTACTTTTTTTTTCTATGTATTTACCATCAACTAAACTGGGGCCTCAGCAATATATTTTTTCGTTCTTTTTTGCTGATTTGTTCGACTTTGCAACCGTACGAGGCGCTACCCAAGTCATCATTGCCGTCATCATTGGATTGCTTTTCTTTCTACGTCGTGATCTTTAACATGAGTCCGGCCATCGGCGGGAGTGCAGCCCAAGTGGCACTTAAAACGCACTCTGTCAGTCGCGTTCCTGCAGTGCAGTGCGACTGGCTGAGGTGCTTCTCAAGTATGGCAAGCCGGCGTTCGCAAATATTTGATATGCGCAACGTAGTGAAATTTGTTATTTATTCAATTCAACTTTCTACTTATAGACATTATTTTTCCACACAAATCATGCAGCATAACGCGAACAGTCATAAACCAACAACGACGAAAGATAAATGTCGAGCAAAGCAATCCCTTCCGCTCCCTTACTACTTAATAATTGCTCTATGACTGTCGCGCATATTCTAAGTCGTATGTACGACTAAACAGATAATCCTCTGATATCGTACGAGTGTCTTGCGAGAATTTTGTTGTGCATTCCTTAGCATTGGCGTTGAGAATATACTTCTATGTACAATATACGCGTATACTCCTAGGCATTGGTCAGCCGCACCATACTTCCTCTCAAACATCTCTAAAGATGAAGCGACTTCAACTTGCTAAGTCGTCCTTGCTAATAAAATAGACTATTTATAAATAGACCATTCTTTTGGCCAATCCGCACCCAGACGACAAGGCCTGGATAGTGAGGAAGCAGATCCAGCGGCTACAATCTAAGAAATGTCCAAGACTCGAGAAAATCGATGGAAAAGTAGCCATAACGCTTCCCTCTAAAGAAGTTTTTTTCTTGGTAATGCTATTCAATGCTGTATTAATTATATGCCACTTTCCTGCTCTATAAAATCAATCACCTCCTCCTTTTTGGATGTCGGAATCTGTTTTATAGGCGTACGCCATACAATGGAGCAGTAGGCCGGAATGCCACAAGGCAGTGTTCTCTACATGTTATCTACCCCTACATACGGCGGACATCCCAACAAGATCATCGCTACATACGCCAATGACACAGCTATTCTAGGAAACTCTTGCTTGGCCCATGAATCTTCAAAGTCACTACAGTATTACTTGCGAAGGTTTTACGCCTGCAGAAGGCATTTCACATGGCGGGCCCATATCAGAAACAACACTGCATGCTGCTATGCAACGCTACGTATAATTGACTACGGTCGTCCAGTAAATTGTCGCTTAATAAGAAGAGAACAATCTACGCGATAACAATAGCGGGTCCCACTATTGCCAGAAACATTCAGAAAATTCTATCTGCCAAAACAAAGCGCATAACTTGGGATCCCTGCTCTGTACGCAACAGAAATCCAGAGAACCACTGACACATTGATAAGCCGATACATATAAGAATTATTCATGTTCACAGAGTTAAGGTGATAGTAATTACATGGAATGGCGACTCGGTAGCCTGGTGGAAGTATACTACAGCTGCCGTCCCAGAGGTCGAGGGTTAAACCACTCAATTTATCTACGGTCCAATCGCCCCCTCACCACCTCAGACAATTTGCCACCGCTTTTGTGGAGGAGTTGGTCTTTGGCCGCGCTAGTCAACAATGCTTTGACAAGGATGGGTAGCGGCAGGGTAATAATTTACCCTCTCCTTATTTTCGAAATTAAAGCAAGCCTTGGATATCCAACAAGATAGAAGAGCCTTGTGGAGGCCCTATGCTCCCAAGAGTGCTTATCCAACTTGATTAGCGCGACGTGGCGAGTTGATTTAGCCACCTCCGAAGCCTCACTTGATGGCGCCATTTATGCAACAAATGAGTAGCATTTATGCATTCGTCTATTTCTCTGGGCAACACACACCATTGACAGCTACAAAATTTATAAGTTTTCAGTAATTTGAGATGCCAGTGCAACGCATCTGTGGAATGTGCGACTATGTCCGCCTTGACATTTGCCCTCTGTAAGTTTGTATGTTTGTTTGTGTGGCTGCATTACTATAAACTGGATATGCAATATTGAATTCGACTCATAACCAAGGCCAATGCAAAGTATTGGCCACAATGCAACAAATAGCAACGACAACAACAACAACGATGAAGACGATAAAACATTCCAAACGCCTCAGATCCAACCTCAATTCGACTAGAATTGATTTGCAGCAACAACAACTTTGAATGCATTATAACTGTCACCGGTTGGAGGAGGGTATCGCATTCGGAATTGTAATTCAAATTACATTCTGCGGTCCTGTTGCAATTGCCTTTGGTTAGCGGGTGGCATGCGACAAACTACTTGGCAAGTTGTCGTCGAATTCGTCGTTGACTGCAGCCATTGAAGCAACTTGAATGGTTGCGCCTCAAAAGGCAAATGGACATCATTCATTGGCCTTCGAACTGTGTGTTTATTATTTTCTCCTTGGCATGTTTTCACTACTACCATGGCAGAAGTCCAGAAATGTGAACCCAATAAGGTCACAAAGCAATGAAGAAGAAAAATGCATTTGCACGTTCACTTTGCAGCTGGCAATGTTGCAGTTGCTTGCGGTTGAGTGAAAAATCAAGTTACAAATTACCATCTTGGGAAGCACATTCTTGTGGGCTCAACAGAGTGAAGGAAAGTGAAGGAAAGTCTACCGAGGAAAGTCAACCGAGTTGAGTAAATTTCATCGCAAAGTGTTTACGGATATTCACCTGGATGAGACTCATCCAATTATAAGCAACATGGAAGTTCCTACTGAAATCAGCAAAACCTTCGAGGCGGCGCGTTGAATGCCAGGAGTGAACACGCATTCGTCTTCGAGGCAAGTGATGACGGCAACAGCAACAACGATGACGAGACGATGACGAAGTCGAAGACGAAGACGACCACAACGCCAACGACAACGACAACGACAACCTGTAATGCGCCAATAAGAATTTATGTCAACGTCGTGCACACACGCACACATGCACACACCCACACCCACGCCCGCACCCATTACGCGGCTTACTCACGCGTTACTACCAATACATTCGCTGATAAGCAGCAGCGGCGTTCTTCACACTGAAGACGAACCCTCACCACGCCACATTCACAAGATGCCAACAGCACCAAAACACTCGGTTATGGTTATGAGCGGACGGCAAACAACAAAAACAAAAGTAAAAAAATCGCAATAAACGAAAACAAAAACCGTTCGCTGATAGCACGTGGCGCAAAGCATTACAATTCGCTGAAAGAATACTTCGCGGTGCGCAGGCGTCGACCTCAGCTGTGCCACAGGAGAAGAGCGCAGCGTATAAGAGTTACTGCCTTTGCCGGCACAAATATCGGTAATATAATACTTCGCGCCGTACTGGGAAAAGTTTTCGAAAGTATTTTTGAACAAAATCCGCCCATCAGTTCTCAATGCGGACTGCAGTATTTCTTCAAAAATTAGTAGATTAATGAATCTCCCTGAGAATTACGTAAGTGTGCCAAGGTTATTTTGAAATTTGTCGCAACAAGAAAACGATAACGCTAGGTGTGCCCCGAGAGATGGAAAGAGGTGTTAATAACAAGGAATGGAAATATTTGATGAAGCAAAGTTGCTTTGCCAAATGAAAAATATTAAAAGAATTTGTCCAAATGTTGCTCTCATTTTCTGAAATTACTTCTCCACAATCCAATAGCTAATTGTGCTGGACCCTTCGCTAATGCAATTATGCAACTAATGTTAGGTGTGCCTAAATTGTAATTTCTTATAAAGGGCTTTATAAGAGCTATAGGAGCCAGTAATCATAGTGTGTATATTGAAATGTGCAGTCCATGTACATGGACCTTAAGCATGAACCTTTATAGAACTGATCAATACATTTTGAGATCTCCGATGTCTACTGCACCGCGGTACACAATTTTAAGTAAGAATGAAAAAATAGAGGCATCTCTCCTTTACGTTATATAATGGACCGTAAATGTATTATGTCCCACTTGCACTTGCTACTTTGAATTGAAATTTGTATGAGTATTGCGGCTTGTTTATTTGTTCATCTTTCTAATTAAACAGGGCAATAAAATAGATGTATTTTGTTTAAAATTTAAATTGGAGACGGATCCAAAAATTACAACCATCGAGTCAGTCCAGAAAAGACGTTGATCGATGTGAACTGTGAGCTAGGACTCGGCACACTTCGCCAGACGAAGGCCTAGGACAGCAGCCATCAACTCCATTCGCGGCATAGATATGGCTTTCAGTGGAGCAACCGCCGCTACCAATTAAGTTCACCGCGCAGAAAGACTAGAGCAGCGTAGGCATTGACGCTGGCATCCACGAATGTGTGAAGTTGCAACATTTCAGCAGAGCTTACTAACGACATGATTCTGGGGATTTTCAGATCATATGATTGTGGTACATGCTTCAACCAGCTCCTCCAATCAGCTTCGCCTGTTTCTCTGAGAGGATCGTCCCTACGCTGGCCCGCCAGATATTCTGCAAAATTATCTTGGCGCGTGCAATGAAGAAGCCAAGATGCCCTAGGGGGTGAAAAAAATTTACTTAACCATGTTCAGTTCTTGCCGTTTTGTTGCTCTGTATGCAGATGCCTTTGAAACCACATCAGCCTTTACAACGTAGGTCAGCAAATCTTTTCCAGGCAACCACCACATGCCTAGAAAATTTCTTGGAACTCGCCGTTTTCCAACGCCTACATAACCGAACCGAATTTGATGTCCATTGCATATCACGTCTGTCTCCAGCATAAATGCTTTTTACGCTGGTAGCCAGTTCATCTACGGAGTCGACTGACTATAACCAATCATCTACGAAGGTGTTACAGCAAATTGCCTTAACGGCAATTGCCCCTCGGTATACGGCTTGCTGAGTCGCTTCGCGTTGCGGTTCCTTGTGTCCGGATTGAATTTCAGTCGCGCCATAAGAATTTTGGGCCATTTCGGTCTTCGGTCTCGGACTTGATGAAACGTGTATTGTATATCGCCAGCTGCAGCTACAGGACGTTTCCGGAACCGTATTAGCACTCCCATCAGCAAAGCAAGTACATCGGGGCCCTTTAACAGAACATCTAGCTTAGCGGTGGCATCCCAAACGAGACGCCTCTTCTTCTTGTTTGGGTTGTTGACTGTAAAGATGGGTTGGATGGATCTTATTCAGTAGATCGACATGCTGCAGGAATAGAAAGAGAAAGCTGTACGTGTTGATTTGAATTTTGCTGCATTTCAATACGATTATAGTTTGGACCAAAGTGAAAACATAGCGAAAATTGCAAGCAATAATTCCGCAAGTATTTCTTCTATTGCAGCAATGAGCCACAATAAATAGCCCAAGACATTTTCTTTACCATTACTTTAAGCCCAAACTATACGATCGATTTTGATAAAAAATGTACCATTCGACAAGTTTTGATTTGGGAATGTGCACCATTAACCTTTTAATGAATTTTGCCAGTTATTGTGGGCGCGAAAACAGTTAAAATTGTCACAAACACACCTATAGGAAAATCTCTCATCCAAGGATACATACCCTTTGAGCAAAATAGAGCGAAACAGAGAAATGTGATTAATATGTTAGCTCATCTAATTATTGCAGAATTCGCTACACTAAACTAAAATTTTTATCCTGTCACATGTACAAAATAAATTCAAAAAAGTACGGATATTATAAGAATGACGATGTCTTTTGGCAAGTTCCCACTAATACAAGTAGACATAATAAACCAAAGAAAAAAAAAACAAAACGGTGAATTTCGATTATACTCATAGCAATCACGAGACTTTCCACTATGTTCCAAGCCAGTATTTCTTATACTGATGGCAATCACGGAACTTCCCACTATTTTCATGCCAGTATTTTGTTGATATCAAATCAGTTTCAACGTTGCATACTTTTGTCCGTTGCTTTGCTTCATAGTACTTCCCCTTAATGGCTTAACTTCGTGGGCACATTGTCATTCGGGCATGCAATACAACTCGTTTCGACTGACTTCGCTACGCAGCGGAGGACCGAGCAACTTGCGACGAGAAGCGACAGCTGACAACGAAAGCCGCATATTGTGTGGCGCTGATAGCAAAGACAACTCAGTTAACCTTCTCATTCAGAGTCGAACAGACGTGTTCAAAGACGCGTATACGAGCAGCGCAAACACACGTGCCACAAACGAAACACGTCAAAAAGGGTCAACTAGTAAAGGCGATGAACTAAAAGAAATATAAAGATTTCATTAAATTACTTTAATCAATCAGACGAAGTGTTAATATTTTATTCTTTAATGAAATTATGCGCAAGTAAAGCAAAACAGCAATTACCATAGTACATAGCCATACACATTAGAACGCATATTTGAACGAGGAAAGCTGAGAAAACAAAATTTTAAGAAAAAAACCAAAGAACAGCGGACGCCATTTTTTTGTTTTATTTTGTTTTATTTTATTTTATTTTTTTTTTTGTTTTTTTTTGTATGACGGAAATGAAGTAATGAAACTTGTGCCCACATCAAAAAAGCAACGGAAATTAAAATTTGCATTTGTGCCATGAAGTTCACGTAGTGCGGCAAGCGGCAAATAGCAAAGCCCAAGGACTCAGAAGCAGAAAACACACACTTACATAGAAGAAGAAAAATAGAATAGTGGCCAAAAAGAATATAAAGTAAATAAAGGAGACAAGCAAACAGCATAAAGTAGAGGCAAATCAAAGGTGTACGAGAAGTGGACGAAGCGTGTTGCAAGGCGAAGATGGTGCAAGCAAAACCGAAAAAGTGAATGCAAAAACGCAAAACCCTGCATGCCACAATTTCATGGCAACGACGACGACTGCAATCCTACAGACGAAGTCGAAGCTACTAAAATTGCACTTGTACATGGGAATAGTCACAGACGCAGTCGCAGTCATAGACACAGATACATTGATGGCTCTCAAAACGGACACGAACTTGCCCAAGGCAGACATACAACAACAATAAAAGCAAAAGGAACGAAGAAAGCCAATGAAATACTTTTGCAAAAAAACTCCGGTGCCAAGGAGGGACGAGTAACCTTGACGGTCCTTGGCTAAGCCGCTTTCATTGACTGTAAGCGTTAAACTTGTCTCGGCATGTAACCAAAAGTGCGTGTCTAAAGACGCCCTTGACTCCAGCAGCAAACGAACCCACCCAACAGCCAAGCAAACCGATTAACCAGAGCAGCGTACTGAACGAGTGACAAGTGCAGTGCAACATTCCAACTCAACTCAACTCAACTCAACTCAACTAAAGCCAACCCAAGTCACTTCCGTTCGGCTCAGCTAAACTCAATTCAAACCATTCCAGCCAAATCAAGTAAAAGGCGCAGAGCAATGGAAAAAACGTTCTACACGTCAGACAGCAGCAGCGAACCCAGAACGTTATGAATCGAATTGAATTGTCTCAACGGCAGCCAAGAAAACTGCACAGCAACGTTGTTGCTGTCACACTTGCTGCACAGACACTCAAGTGAATAGCCAAAACTGCAAGTGTCATTGCACACCAACAACAACAAAAAAGACATACAAAAATCAAAAACAATAATACCGCCTTCCTTGTTACACGCAATGTCGTCAATGTCGTCGTCCTTGCTGTCGATTTCCTCTTCAGCCGGGTTTATAGCTTGCTCAGCAATCGTTCTGCTTTGTAGTTTCGGTAAGTGAAATAACCAAAATAAAAAGTTTTCATACGCACACACACACACACACACACACACACACACACGCAACAAAATTTTTGGTTGTAGCAACTTTTTGTTGCTTTTGCTGTTGCTGTTGCTGGTTTTATTGTTGACGCTGCAGCTTCGAATGAAACGTCATCCATCGTATGTAAAATGTTGCTGTGAAAAGATACTCGAAAAGGATTTCATTTGGCACAGAAGCACATACTACAATACACCAACCGCAACAACAACAATTTCCACAACGACAACAATTCTCATTGGCAGCATGCCCTGACCGGTGGAGCTGTCCGTCCTACGGGCTAGCTGAAAGGCAGCTCAATCCATTTGTTGCACGCAACCGAGCAGTTTCAGTTGTTGCTGTCCGAGTCGCTATTGCAGTTGCAACGGTACTTTTTCAAGTCTGTTAAAAGTCTATCTTAATGTGAGTTCGATGCAGTCATGCATTAATGCAATGCTTGTGCTAAAATATTTTCGAAGAATTTTCACACAACTCCTTGTTGCCGAATTAAGCACACACTCAGCAGCCATGTCAACTTCGAAATGTTTATGAAATGAGCAAAACGTTATTATTCAGCCTAAAGTGACGTGTGGCAGTGTGTGATGCTAAGTTATTAAGCCACGCTTAAAGCTCCGACTTTTGCAATCAGGAGAAGTGTTGAACCATTCATTGCTTTGTGTCTTGCATTCTCTTCAATCCCTATGGATGTACAGTGCTGTTCCCAAATGGTATGTCTTTTCAAAAAGAAGAGCCTTCTCGCAGCCAATTCTGCTGAGCTGAATTCTTTCAGTTGTGAACGATTTTGTGCATTTGTTAATATTAATAGGAAACAAATTTGTGGAATAACAGAACAACCTATGCCTTATTCCAATATGGTAGACAAAAAGAGCGTACTTTACTTTCAATTTATAGCACAAAATAGAACAGACTTCCGGTACTTCTAACAATTCATAAGAGTCTATTAAGTTGTATGAGAGCTCGGTGCCTACTTCGTGTACACATCATTGAAACATCCCCATCCCAAGGCTGTCTACCCGGTCCAACTAAAATAAAATATAAAAACTCAGAAGCCTTCAAACCGAACCCAAGGTAAGCATTTTAGCTCGATTGCTCTGATAGATGCAGAGAACACGCGTTTCTAACAAATGCACACACGATTTTATATACATAGATAGTTTTAAAGTTATGTAAGAAAATAGATAACAATTGACAACCCCCCTGATCAAAGGAACTACTAAGTCTAGAATTTTGAAAAAAATACACAGATTTGTTCTTTATTTATAGATTTCGGAAAAACCCGCAAGAAGTCTATGGTCTGAATGTAACGTTGTAAATGTACATCAATCTATCTATAATACTATATTTTTAGTCGTCAGTCATCAAATCAATAATCATCGAAGCAGGTTTCGCAGTCACTTTGCAGGGTCTGGATGGAGTGGAGAACGAAGCGGTTGTTTATTAAAATGTGCCCAAGGATATACGACAGAACCATCCTGAGAGATTTAGTTTCCTCGTTTATCATACACTGCACTATTCCAGAGTTGAAGTTGTAAGAGTTGAAAGTTTCGAAATCTTTTTTATTGAATTAATCAATTAAATTCAAAACATTAATTAATTAATTAACTCGTTTATTTAACCCAAGAAATCATATTACAGTTAACATAGCAAATAGTTTTATAGAGTAATATAAAGAAAAGAATTAATATGATTATTTATGTGTTTATGTGAAGAATTGGATGCGATAGTCTAGCGGAAACGTCTGGAGATGATATCCAACTTTTTTGTATGAAATCAATATCATCAGTTCATCAGTTTGCAGTCAAAATGTATGTCAAAGTGGAAATCGAAAGTCAGTCAAAAAAGAAAATAAAAAAGGAATGTACCTCATCTATACATGGTAATCACACTATTGAAGTGGAACTGCCGAGCCAAGGCGAAGGTCATAAGTATTCATTTGATCCCACCAATTATTATTGGTCCTTCCCCTTCCTTTTTTAAATATATGTATGTATGTATGTAGTCCTAACTCTGAGTTGTTTCTTTAGTCATAAAAGTTCCCCACTTGAAGTAATTGTTGTGGCTGCTACACTAAATAAAGAACAGCAACACTTTGTTGTTGCTCAAGAAAATTAAAGTTTATTATTTTCTTGTACTCTTTCAAATCACCAAACGAGACATTGAAACATGTAAAATACACCCAGAAGCACTTGAGTGGGGTTTACACACACTTCGGAGTTGGATTACAGAGTCATTGGATTGATAATAATTTATATTTAAATCGGCTTTCATTTGGTCAATGGTGCTTATTTTAGCTATTTTACGTAAGAAGAAATTCAGTTCAATTCAATCTTCCATCTTCAGAAGTTCTTTTGTAGTTTTTTTCTGATGGGTTAGCGCACAATCCTTCCAGACTACTGAACCCCACACAAATATGGATTTATAAATAATAAATTTATTATGTAAGTATGGTTTCGACTTACAGTTAATGAGTGGATAGATAATTGTAATTGTAATTGTATGCTTACGTTTTAAAAGGTAAGGTTAGCATTGGGCAAAAAGCAAGGCTTTCATTTTCCTGAATTTCTATTTTCTGTAATAAACAACCACGGCATCTAAAGCCTTTTGTAAATTACTTTTTATATCTGCCAACTTATTGCATGCACAAGGACATGACACAGTTTTCAAAATGAGGTAAGTCATGTGAAAACATGTGTTGTATAGCATGGGTCCACGAACAGAATCTTGAGGAACATCAGAACATACGGGTGTGAGATTTGAATGTATCCCGTTTACAACACTATGAAAATAGCTTTCAGCAAAGAAATTTTGATTTATTTTGATTAAGTATAAAGGCGCATAGATGGTCATAAGAATGTGCAATAGTCCCTTATGCCATACTGGGTCAAAAGCTGCTTCGATAGCAAGAGTAATCATACCAACATACCTTTTATTTTGACGGTTATCCTTGACCAATCGCTTTGGTTTGAGAAGTGTGTGGATGCAGATAAGTTGTGCCCTGATCCCAGTAACTAACCTAATATCTATACTGTGCATTTAAGAAGTTGAAGAACTCGACCTTTTTTTGGAGTGGCACGAGCATTCCATGCCATAGTATTAAGAGAAATTGTGTGATTACATTAAACTGTTCTGCTGTGGCAGCAGTTGAGCGGGAATCAGTCTGGAACCAATGGATTTCAAACTCCGTCTTCTCCTGAGGGAGGAGCGCCGTGGGAGTTTTGTACTGTTGTAATTTTTGGAATAAGAAGCAGGCATGACGTGGTTGATTTTGAAGAAAATAACATTCTATATAATTTGTAACACTGTACTGTGGTAAAACTGTCGATGGCTTTTGGCATAAATTCCAACGTTTTTTAGTCATGACATTATAAATTGACAATTTCAGTGAAGAAAACCAACATTTACAATAAATTGGTGATAACCAAAAATTGAATAAAATAATTTTTATTTATTTACTTATTTATTTCTTGATTTTAACAGTACAACGTCACAACTTACATAAAACATTATTAAGGCGATTAAAATACTTGAAAAGTTAGGATATTTTCGATTTATATGATGAAACTTTTACCGAAATGTTGAACGTTGAAAGGTTTAAAATCAATTGATTAAAAGTAATGAATGACTTACAGAGAAGAATAAAATTGTAATTGGATAAACCGATACTAGCGACCCTACGCCTAATCTACTAGGTCGTCATAATTGAACTATGTGAAGGCAGGACTACGATTGAAAAGGTAATTACTTTCAGAGCATACATGGTTTGCATACATACAGACAGCACGTCAAAACTATGCTATATAGTTTGTTGGTCTCCGAAGTCCGCTTCACTGTGCTACAAACTTCATGACAAAGCAGAAGCTATAAAACCATGTCCAATTTTGGATTGCACGCTACGTCTATATGTTCAATACATTTTGAGAAGTTGAATGTGTTGTTACAATGCAAAGAAGTCCAATTAGTAAAATGGCAAGTCAGAGAGAGCTCAAATAAGCTATCAACAGCCAAATTGGCTGCCGGTATATTACGAGTAAGTGTTGAAAACTCTGTAAACAAATACCTAGGATAACTCCTTCGAATGGCATCGTCACTATGACGTCGGCTTTAAATGACAGTGGAAAGCAAATCATTGAAATACGAGTATCTTTAATTGAGCATCACTATTATAATTTTGATGTTTGTTCTAAATTGTTCGGTTGGCTTATGTTTTTGCCAATGTTCCATTACTCATTGGAGATCGCAAAGCATAAGGTTCATACATTTAGCTGACTGTTACTGAAGCCAAGTGATGTCAGCTGCTTTATACTACAATTTAACATCAAAAACAACAACAACGACAACGGCAACAATACACAATACACAATAAACGCCTGAAGTCCTTTCGGCAACTGCATCAATTTTATTTTGCTTATCTCGGACATTTGTGTAGACGTCATCGGCAACGGAAGGCGACCAAAGCAGCGCCAGAAGCTGAATTAAAGCCAAACAAAGGGAAGCGAAGCAAAGCGATGCGAATTGAAGTGGCGCCGTCGCGTCTGTGAAGCGGAGCCATTCAACCTCAAATTGTTGTGAGTAAACGAGCGAGCAGACGAACGCCCAAGAAAAAATGAATGAATAAAATAAAGAAAATGGGGGGGAGAGTGGAAAGAAAATGTTGCCAGAAGTGGCGCACCAAAAGCGCAATAGAAATGCGAACTAAAATGTTATTGCAATAAATTAAGTCGGTTGGGCGCGACTTAAGCGTAAATGATAGCGAGAGAGGAAACAACTGAACGGAAAAAGATAAAACAAGATTAATAAAAATAAGAGAGAATGGAATATGTGAAAATATAAATATGATATATACAACATTGTAATAGATCGGCTGTCGATGAGAGTAGGCGAGTGTGTGGGAGTGAATGATGAGGAGATACGAGTTGCACCAAGAGAAGAACCGGAGTCTTCCTTTCTTTCTTTAAGTGAAACTTCTTTAGCGAGGTGTAGGTCCGAAAAGGATTGAAACGGAATTCAAGATGAGGACGCTTTGTCTCTTCCGTTTCTGTGCTTTCACAAGAACTTCTCTCATTATCTCATATTCATTGAGTGTAAATCATTCTCTTCTTCTTCGTTTTTATTGTTTTTACCATCGAGTTTCAGTGCCAATCAGAGCAGCATTTGCAACCGTCGCCCAGCACTGCAGCAGTAAGTTAGTCGCCAATTTAATGGCATACTTTACGGCGTTAAGCACACAATGAAGAAACCATAACCACCAAGACCAACACCGCCAACAACAACAACAACAACAACAAATATGAACAACAGGAACGAGCAAACGGCGTCAGCCAAAAATGAAAAGGGTCAACATAAAGAAGCAGCATACAGTTTCATGCATACAAAATATTACGGAAAGACGCACACGCAGACGGACTAACGGATGGACGGACGGACACGAAGCAGTCCAAGTGATGCCGGTTTATTGTTATTGTAAGAAAAATCCCAAAAGTCGAACCACACACCGGGCTATCCAAAACCAAACCAACACCCAAAGCAGACGTAGCGGCGCTGGGTCTTTGTCATCGACTAAAGTGCGGAAGGAACAACATTGCTGCAACTCCCTTCTTCTTCTACACTTCCACCGCAACATAGTCGTTTTCCCACTCCGGTCGTATCTACTGCTCAGCATTAGGTGCGCGGCGCTCAAATCGGAGTCAGACTGGAGCCGCTGGTTCTTCGTGGATTGGAGACTTATTGGTTGCTGGCGCAGCTTCTCTGCATGAATGACACAAGATGAAGCGGACGAAAGGGAAGAGTGGCATAAAATTCTGAATACGTTTACAGTTGAGGCAAAAAGATTAGAGGAACAAAGCTTTGGTAGTGAAAGAAGTGGAAAAATTGACACTAAAAAGGAAATCTGGTGAAAATTTGTCTGAGCTGGCTGCTTCGTACTAGAGAAGGCGCATGCAGAGTGAATTGTGTGGTGTGTGGCATGCCATGGTTTGGTGGCTTGGTGGCCTCGCTTGGCGCGGAAAGCGGAAGGCTAAAAACTTGGCTATAAACGAAATGTGGCACTGTAAACTTTATTGGCGCCAGTCTGGCTGGCGACAAACAGTAACGCAGAGGCAGACGACGATGATGCTGACGTCTCTGCAAAAGTGTGTATTTTGTTAAGGGTGCTGCGCGTGGAGCGGGGTCCATGTATGACAGCATCAGTTCAACATTTGAGTATCAGCAGCAGCAACATTGAATTCTCTTCATATCCTGGGCTAAGCTAGTCGTGCCGCTAGACTCGTCTGACTCTAGTGCGCCTCAATCAAAGCGGCGAGTGCTTTTTCGTTTGCACTGAGGATTTCTTATGGTAAAGAATGAGTAAGGGGAAAACATGTAAATCATACAAATACTCGTATTATGAGCCAACGTTTTATTGAATGTTTGCTTTGGCACTGATTTCGGAACAATTTACCATTCGCCAACAAGGCTCGCACGTCAGTTCGATACCAAAGTGAGTTTGCCTTAGATGTCGTTGACTCGTGATAAAAGGGATAAAAGCATGCGCAGACATAGAGAGTGAGCGAGATAGCTAGCTCTTCGAAACGCAATTATTAAAATCGTATTCGCGTAAATTAAGATAAAAGAAATATCAAGAATCAGCAATGAAACAAGCCAAGCAAAGCAATCAGAAATTGGCACTTGATAAGCAACACGACGAGCACCACGCCAACGACGCTGATGAGGACAACAAGAAATGCTAAAATCAACAAAGTTATACATCACTCATACAACAAGGACTCGGACGGTATGCGTGCGAACTCATCGAATCCACTCAGGGCAAGGCAAGACAAGTCGAGGCGATATAAAGCAGAACAAGGAAACGAAATCGTCAACAACAAAGTGCCAAATGAAGGATAACGCGAGCGGCCAAGGCGACAAACAACAAGCAACAACCAGTCAGATACTAATCAGCGATTGAATCGGGAAGCGGAAGCAATAAATTTTCTATACTCAGTCGTCGTCAGCAATGCGTAGTTGTCAGCTACAGCAGCAGGCAGTGATGTGCGTATGTGTGTGTGTGTGGGAAAATTTTAATTAAAAGCGCTGACATAGCGGTAATTGTATATCAAAATGTCGCCTATTAATTTAAAGGACATCTTCCTTTATTCATTCTTTGTCAATATTATTAAAGCTATAATTTACCAATGACAAAGGGCTCAGGCCAGGTAGCGGCTGGGGGTTATGCACACTATTGATGAGTACAATAGTAGTGTGTGTGTGTGTGTGTGTGTGTGTGTGTGTGTGCCGTTGCGTGTGTCTTATATTTTGTCTTGATGACGTCGACGGTTTCATGGGTCATCCTTTGTCTAGAAGACATTTTCAGGCGTGCTGTTGCGGCTTTGCTTTAATCGCTGTTGTTGCTGTTGCTGTTGTTGTTGTTGCTGTTGCCCATTTTATGTGCCATGAAGCTTTTGCTTTCATTTCAAGGCTTTTTACTTTTTCTAGAGAAATCGGTTGTCTGTCTATAAATTTCTTTATCAATCATTATGCGACTTTGGACGAAGGCCGTTGTCGTTGTTTTGATTTTAACGCCAATTTACCTCACGCAAACACGCACAAGCACTGAAGATACTCAGGCAAATGGACAGACAGACTAACACACAGACACACGCACATGCATAGGAAGATTGAGCCACAGGCTTTCGTACTTTTGCTTATCCTTGACGCAATTCATTTTGATTTAACGATCATTGTACGGGTAATTACGCATAAAGGATGAAGCTACAATGGCAAACTGTTATTTTGTCTTAAGCTGATAATGTTTTATTAATAAATTTTAACGTATTTAAGGATTATTTGCTAACAACAACAACAATAACAACAGCAATATCGAACTGTATATACATATCTACATCATTGTAATACTTTGCTATGCCCTGCTTTGCTTTGCTTTCCTTTGCTAACGCATTCGTCGTGAGCTCTGTTGCTGTTGATAGCCCACCCTTGGTTACGTTTATTTCTATCTCTCATATGAAGTCTGCAGCTCCCTCACTCGCTCGGCAAAAATATATTTTTTAGATGTATAACTACGTTGGGCCACGGTAGCACAGTGCACAAAATGCACATCAAGAGTGCCTGTGAATCCTTGCCTTATCAAATGATATGTCCCTATTCTGCACTCTTAAGTCGCCAGTTTGAGTAGCGGTTTTTCCAAGTTTAATTTGAAATTTCACAACGATACGTTGCTCTAGTATATATAGAATTAGAATAGACTATGGTGATGATAACAGCTGCGCCGTTAAGGCATTGACTGTGAACGCTACTCCTACTACCTTCTTAGGGGGAGACCGTTTGCCAGTGGGTTGGGGCACGCCAGCTGTTTCCTTTGGTATCGACTGCTGGAGGAGTTAATTACCTCAAGAACCGTCGGCATCTTGAGGTCTCTGTGCTGTGTTCTTTTGCGGACGTACAGGCCACACAGGCGCCACCACTTGGAGACAAGTTAGCCTCTTATTTATTAGGGTGTGCTTGTTCGAAGGGCGGAGCTACCAACTTCCTCAGCTTCTTACAGCAGCGCGCAGTAACCACCTTTTAGTGTGCACGCCATGTAAGACGCTTATCCAGGATTAGACCGAGATACCGGACTTCCTCCATTTTCGAAATGATGCTTGTGTTGTAAGTCAAAACTCTTGTTAGAATTGTCGCCGTTAATGGCTATGTTCCAGCGCTTGGCCCAGGCGTGGAATCTTTCCAGGCGCCGGTTTTTCTCTGAAACTGCCGTGTCAGAGAGAGATGTTTAATTTATGCAGCAGTCTGTCGATCTCGTCCCTATACTGTGTCGTCCGCATAAGTGGCAATTAGATGGATTGGCGTTGTCATATCACGGTATCATAAACAGCGTATACAGGACCGGCCCCATCACACTGCCCTGGGGAACACCAGCTCTCATGTTGCATATAGTCGATCTATTTTCTTTGACTTTGAGAAAAGGACACTTGATCTCCCAAAGTAGTACTCAACCAGAGGACTGCTGTACATCAAGGAACACGGCGCAGCGGTGCATTTTCCACTTCAAAGTCTTCAGGATAGCATTAGCAATACGGCGAATCTACGCACTGTCGCCCAGTACAACCAGCAATCTGCAAGGAAGTATTCTTTTGAGAACCTTAAGGGATGCAGGCAGCTAGCTAATCGGCCTATACGACTTTGCAATACTTTCCGGCTTACCAGGCTAAGGGATCCTAGCGATAACTGTCTATTGCTATTGCGAAGAAAAGTATTGAAAACGGATGATGGCATTAAATTGTAGGGCGAGAAAAGGGAGAACGTGGTTAGGAAGAGCTTTAGCAACGTTACAGTCAATACCGACACATCCAGGCGCTTCGTTAGTCTTAGTTGTTTTTAACTGCGCATGAATCTCAGTCAGAGTAATGTTGAAAAAGGGGGGAAGAGATTTGACAGGGACAAACAAAAACGCTCGCGTCTAGTGGATCTACGAGAGTGAACGGCATGAAGCGGTACTCTAATTTGTCAGCGAATGCTTCTTGTCTTTGTTAGCGAAGCATCACTGAATAGTCAGTTGCTTTAAGGGCTGCATCTTAAGTCAAAAGAGTTGGTCTTGGCTACGTTGATAGCTTCATTTGATGTTCGCGCTTTGCTCCTCTGTGATAAACAGTTGCATTTGTGGGCAGCAATCTGGGCTTGATGATGTACCAGTCGGCACCGACTCTTCTTAACTGCTTTACGTATATGGGCATATGTATATTCAGTCTTCATATAATCCGGGGAAATCCTTTGTATATGACTTTTTGAAGAAGCCATTGAGATTATGATACATCGTGCTTCCTCTGGTTCTCTGCACTCAACTCTTTGCACTTTATCGTGCACCGAGCACTGACAAACCCTCTGCACTTTTTGCCGTTGTACACATTTGCGAAAATTATCCAGTTTGTTTTGTCAATTTTGAGGCTTATATCGAATAGGAATATTTGTCTTCTATCTATTTTTCTCACTCTGTCTCTGTCTCTCTTGCAGGTGCAGTTTCAGACTGTTTTTTTATCAATAGAATTTCGCCGAAAACTTTGCTCAATCAGCTAGAAAAACTGTTTGTGTCGTCGGTGCTTTCGTTGTTGTCATCGTCATGGTTGACATTACATTTGCCAAGCGAGTGTGTGTCTATTCGTGTGTGTGTATATCTGTGTATATATTGCACGCTCGACCGATACAACTTCATCATTGCCGTCGTTACTGTCGCCGTGGATGCGTTTAGATAAGAAAATGGCGCTTGTGTGCAATCATTACCACAAAATGTGCTTTGGCTTCGCCATTGCCGCCCTTCGTGGCGAAAATGTTATTTTAAGTTCGCAAAACTGTTGCCAAACAATACCAGCAACAGAACCAGCACCAGCAGTGCCGCTCACACAGCACTACAAAGTTGCAGTCGCATGTGCACTGAAAATGTCCTTTTGTCGGCTCGAAATGTTGATTGCTGAACATTGCGGCGATGAAAGCGAAACTTTGCATTTGTTGTGCTCCGTTCAAAAATGTTCATCTTAAAAAAAGAACAACAACAAAATATTTCACTTTCATAATCGCTGATTCAAATTCTAGATTTCATCAGGAATTCAAATTATTTTCCGTAGAACATCGAGCTGAACTTCTATATAGAAGTTCATTTTATTAGCTACTCTATTATATGTCACTAATATACTGCAATCCTCTTAATACATTCCGATAATACCAGTAAGCTGGGCGGATATATAACATCTTTGTGTATTACTCTGAATATGTCGTACCCAATGAATATATCTATACAAATATTTTTGATGATACCATTGCCAATGCCAACTGACAATAAATCAATTTCTCTGTATTTTGTTATAAACTATAATTTATTGGATTTTGAGACTAACTTTATTTTTTTTCTAACAAAAGAAAACCTGTGAGTGCGAGAGTGAGGAAAGTGAACGTAGTGGAGAAGGGAAATATTGGTCCGAGTTTAAGAATTACTTTACATTTATTGTTCAATTTCAATAAGTGATACTTATGGTGTGGCTTATGGTAACAAAAATAGGAAACAAAAGCTTTGGTTTGGTTGTTGTTTTGATGATCCTCGCAAGTAACCATGTAGTGTCACAGAAGGTTCTTGGGCCGACCAAGAGTTGACTAGGCTTTCTGAGTCGTCCGCAATTGTAAGATGACCTCGGAACAGAGTTGTTTCCATTCAAACACAGTAAATGTGATGTGCCCGAAGCCGAATTGGTGGTAGGTATGGCTCCCTGGATAGTCCGTTATTCTTCCATTCTACTCAACAAGTATCTCGGATTTTTCGGACCAAAGTAAATGCGATAATTGCCATAAAAACTGTCAATGGCCTGCAATGCTCGTTGCAATAACAAGTTTGCAGACCCTGAATGG
>JAWNKX010000437.1:0-44211 GCA_035041755.1 Cacoxenus indagator
AAAAAGAAAAGGCTACACCCCACAATCTCACTCTAAGGAGGAACTAAAAGCTTTCCCAGTCATTGCCTTAATGGCGCAACTTTGATTCACTAGCCTCATCGTAAGGTCGAAGTCCAAATTTTTATACAAGTCATTATTTAAAATCCTATAAATGTGTTATGCAGTTTACTGCGGTAAATGTTATTCTTTAAATATATATAAAAAAAAAACTGCCATCCGATACTGAATGTGAAATTAATGCACAAGAGGGAGTATAATTAATCCACCTCCTATTATATAACTATACTAAAACAACATACTACTACTACGATTGAAATTGATTAGTACCATATCAAACAGTTCTACAAAATCTGAAAAATATCTTATGATCGCCTTTATAGCAAACTTCAACCCGCTTGTGATGGCCTTAGATGGTCTCGCCTCATATGTTTCCAACAGCTGTGCGTCTTCTCTTCAATGTACCTGCATACGTAATACGTTTTTGCATCTGATAAAAATTTCGCAGCAGTTGGCTGTTTGTTTTAATGATGGTGCCAATAACCTTAGTGTATGTCTTAGATGGTCTCGCCTCATATGTTTCCAACAGCTGTGCGTCTTCTCTTCAATGTACCTGCATACGTAATACGTTTTTGCATCTGATAAAAATTTCGCAACAGTTGGCTGTTTGTTTTAATGATGGTGCCAATTCGACTGATGACCTAAAGATTTTTCATTCCAACTTCCGTGCGGCTCCCCCGTTCCAGTAGTTCTTTCCAACAGGGGTTACTTCCGCACCATCCGCTGTACTTATAGCGACAGCGATTACAACCGTATCTCATACCTTGGCTTCATCTAACAGCGTTCCTAACCCGTCAGCCGCGTCTCCTTCTACTTTTACACATACAGCAGTGCCATCTGCTTCTGTTTTTGATTCTACCGCCTCACCTACTACACCCTTTTGTTCACTCCTACTTCATCCAGTCTAAGCGAGGTTGCCTCCTTTAAGATTGGCGCTCCCCTTTTGCTCTCGTTTGTGACTCTAATTCCTGTCCCGCAAATATGATTACCAATGAGTTTATCTCCAAGAGAAGAAGCCGGATTCCGCCAGTTTCCCAAGAAATTTTTTACTTATTAGTGCTTCAAAAAACTAAGTCAACCTATCAGGACCCTCTCTGTTATTTACCAAAACGTCGCTTGTAACTAAAGGCCCTGTTCGCTAATAGTTTTTCTTTAGGCGATGATTTATTTTCTCTTTCAGAGACTTGGCTTTATGATTCCAAATCTGACAATGGAATTTGCTGCAGTGATTTTGAAATTTATACGAATGCCGCTTTGGTCATTTGTGTTCATTCACTATGTGAATGCGTGTCAGCCATTTAACACTATTGGACTTGTTGTCGTGACATCTTTGGCTCGTATTATTCTTCTGTCAATACGTAGCCTACCATCTTCATCGATGTTCAGGCAATATTAAGTAAGACGTAAGTTGCATGTTTTTTTTATAGTCTCAGTGTATTTGATGTCACTAGCGAAGTACTCCTGCTATATACGATATGCCACTTTGTAAACGCCCATTGGTACTCTTCTGCGTTGAGATCACAATGAAGATGCTCTACTTGTTTTGGTTTAGCTATGAGAGCTATTAAATGTTGAAAACTTATTTTCCATTTTCTTTAATGGGTGTTCGCATTTCTACGACAGCATGACAAGCTCTTCATTGTCCGGTGATTTCCCTTTCGATTTTGGCCACATTTCTGGTTCAAGCTCCAAAAATTTTGGTCCTGAAAGCGATGTCGTCAAATTTATTGTTAGCAGTTGGCGCCGAGTGCCCTTCTGGTCTTTCATATCTTTCACATATTTCGCTGATTCCATGGACGACAAAGGATTGTAAACGTGAGTCACTATTTATCCACGAGGGGGTTGTTTGTGAGTCTGACCACAAGTGTCGTTTGTCAATTTTTATCCGCAGCGCAGACTGAACAGTTTCTGGCAGTCGTCAAACTGATGCTTGTGTTTCAAGTTTTATAGTACAGTATAGTTATCTGTTTCAAGGGTGATACTCGCGATCTAGAAGCGATTAATGCCATATCATAATTCTGAACATCGTCCTCTTGATAGTCAAAACGTAAATAAGCCACTGCTCTGTATGGTTTGCTACTGGCGTCACAGAGAATATGTAGTTAAATATTATTGGCACTTGGATAGTTTGTCGAGTAACATCGTGGAATATAGATTTCTGGTAACGATTTTATATCATTGACCCATTTTCGTCACTTGTCTACAATTTCTACTTTGATAATATCTTCCGGTTTCCCATATGTCGCGCATTATATTTCGACCTCTAACTGTTATCGGCGTGACCAATCCTAATGGATCGTATACCGAGTTAACTGCACTAATTTGACGTTTAGTTGGGATTCATGTGTCATTGAGTAGATGTTTGTTAATAGGATGCACTGTATTAGTTGAGTAACAAAACTTGCCTGTATCAGCATTCCACACAATTCCAAATATTTTCTGCATTATTTCTGGCTTGTTTCCTAACATCTTTTAAGTTTTGTCACATTGTAATGATTGTGAAATATGATGCAATATTTCCTCGTTATTTTACATAAATCCCCTTATCCCGAAATATGCTCTTAAGTAGCCTTTCAAAGGCAATGTTCATTCGAAAATAATTAGTGTAATTTCTGGGATCTCAATCTGCACCAGAACAGACCTTATCAATACGGAATTGCGCTTCGGCTGGCGCTTCACCGCACTCCTCCCAAACAGAGCTGACTAGAAAGTTGGTAACCTGGGCTCTAGGTCCAGTGGCAAGACATGGTTCTAGAACAGAAACGGGTACCGGAGCCGGGATTTTCGGCCCACACATCGCAACTAGTAAATGGCCAACAGTATTTCAAACGGAGATCCACGCCGATAGATATTTCCAGATCCAGATAGATATTTGCTCGCACAACCTCTTGGCATTCGATTCGGAGCCAGTGAAGTGTTAAGTCGATTGATCGTCTGCTCTAGCACTTCGAATTTAACTAAACAAAAAGTAAAACAAAAGGAAAATAACCAACAATAAGAACATTAAATTAGTCAAAGCTGTTGTGGGCATAGGATGCCTGTTAAATGCAGTAACCCGACTGCTCATAGCACTCAAAATCAGCATCAGCCATCATTAAAAAACAGCATGAGCTTATCCCAATCTCAAACAGCTGTCACCACAAACAACAACAACGCATCCTCATCCTCAAATTATTCAAATAACAGCAACAACAACAGTAAATCTAACCAAGCTTCACTTCCCGCTAATTTCGAGAGAGCGCGTTCATGCAACAACACTTCCGAACAAAATAACAATAGTAAAAAAAGTAGGAAAAATCGACAACACAAACAACACTGCAAAAGTACAGCCAGAGCGCGTCAAATACAAATAGGTTCGAACTTCTCTGAAAACTACAGTGGTACATAAGAAACTTCTAATGCGACAAATATACCTCGGCCATCTACTAAAATTCACACACCACCACCAATATACGTACAGGACGTAGAACACATTAACGTACTAAACTCTTAAAAACACAATAGAACAAAACCACATATTAAAAAACCTTAAAACAACGAAATACTCATACTGAAAAAGGACTCGTCGATCTACTCGGCGGTGGTTAAGATGCTCAGGGAAAACAAAACTAAATACTACACCTTTAAGCCAAAATAGGAGCGGGGATTCAAGACAGTACTTAGGAATATGCATTACGCAACTGATCTTGACGAACTAAAGAATGAGCTATCGGAATTCGGCCACGATGTTATTAATATACACAACGTACAACACTATTTTCCATCGAATTAAAAGCCAACGCGAATAATAGAGAAATATACATTACCACCATGCTATGCACCAAAGCCATCTTTGAGTCACCAAACCCCAAATGCACGGTAGTTCAGTGCTCACACTGCCAAAAATATGGTCACATAAGGAATTTCTGCACCAAAGAGCCGATCTGTGTGAAATGCGCCGGCAACCACAAGGCTATTGACTGCAAACTAATAAGTGCCGACCAAATTAAATACGCTCTTTGTGTTGGCTCACACGCAACCAATTATAAGGGATGTGAAGTGTACAAACATCAAAAAATTAAAAGATTCCCTCACTAAGAGAGAAAGACGTTAAAAAACATGACCATCAGGCAGAAGAACAACCATCAAACAAAGTTAAAATTAGATTATTGTACGCCCAAACAGCAGCAAATAACCATAAAAACCCCACAAATCATGTACAACCTCAACAAAAAAATGAGAAGGACAACAAAAACGAACTCAACAAAAGCGAGACCAATAAAAACCCTTTGAACGGAGGTCGTTCAACTGTAGCACTAAAAAAGGTCTCTAAGAAAGAAACAATTGCACCTATAATATACGACATTAAACATATAAAACCCCCTGGCTAAGACAAAATAAACGGACTATTACTGAAAGAATGTCCTGTGGGGGCACTAGACTACATGTGAAATTTATTTAACGTGGTATTAAGACAAAGACATTTTCCCAGTGCATGGAAAGTTGCCGAGATAATAGGTATTCCTAAACCTGGGGAAGACTACAAAAAGCTCCCTCCTACAGACCCATAAGATTGCTACCCGTGCTGTCAAAAATTTTTCAATAATTTTGGGCGAGAACTGGGTTATCCTCCAGATTCATCGGCCATGAAACCTATATCGGTATAAGATGGGCACGTGTAAGTCATTTATAGAGGATTGGTTAAGAGTTGTCCCCCTAGACCTTTGTCTTGTCAAACAAGTCTTCACCTCCTCTGCGGGTGTCCGGCGTTGGCCACACTTCATATAAACTTCCTGGAACAGGACTCTGTGGCACCTGTTCTGATCAGAAACTTTTCGGCAAAGTACCTTCCGGCCTTTATTAAAAAGGTAGAGGCTCTATTGTCTTAACCAGGGTATAGGGTACAAAAGATCTACTCTAGTCACAGTGCCCGCTCCTTTAATAGGAATACCTCTTCACTGGTTGGGATTCTCCGGACCCTTCAACCGTTAACAGACCTGGTGTCGCGTGTCCCACTGGTTGGCTGAGAATCGTTGTTTACCACCACGTCACGCCTTATTTATTTATTTTATTTAAAGTCTTATTACTGCTGTAATCAGTTTAACTGATTCACAAGCTTTTTGTTTCGAATCCATATAATCATATACATAATAATTTTCGATGATTGCTGTTACCGCTTCTAGTTTTTCTTTCTGGTATAATTTAGCATTGTAATTTTTTAAGAATTGTGCCACAAAGGGTGAAGAGTTGTACTAAACAGCATGGCTTTCATTTGGTACACTTGTGGTTTCACCCTTTCACCCTTTGAGTGTTTAAGTTATGCCATACAGAGCATTGTGCAGCGGCTTCATCATCTGAGATGTGTACTTCGTTAAACATTTCTCTGATATCTGAGCAGTGTGCCATTTTAGACAGAATCTCATTAAGATTCCTACTATTGATGGCAGTTAGTATACGTTATTTGCCAATTTTATTTGGGGATTGCACTCCAAAATGAGGTAGAAACCAAAGTTTTTTTATGTTTGGTATGTCTTTGTCTTCAAGTATTCGGGGGTACCCGTTGGCTAGAAGTTATGAGATTTCTTTTCGTACAGTTAAGTATGTTCGTGTTGCAAAGAAGTTTGCGCTCTTTAAGCCTTTGTACTGCCATAGAATAGCTTATGGGAGGTTAACATTCTTAATTTTCCACGGCAAGTTGACTTGATAGTTTTGGTCTACTTTAGATATTATTATATATTATATATATATTATTAGATCGATCGAGCGTTCCTCTTCTACGGATTTAGTTTTGTCTCTCTTTGTTTGACATACGCCGAATCCTCCTAGACTGACTTGGCGCTTAACTATGTCTTGTAGGCTTTCACTCTCATTGACAGCAAATATAGTTTGTTGTAGCTGGCATTGAGGATATGGGTCCATTCAACACCTAACCCAGTTTTGTTTTAGATAACATTGGCCCTTTATCTTGTACCTTGATTACAGCTTGTGATATGATTAAGTGTGCAGGACTTTGCCCAATTACTGTCATTGGTTGTCTGTTTTTCACGTTCTTGTAGGTTAGCCATATTTATGAATGAAAAATTTTTAATGAGATTTTGGTAATCAACCTTTTGCTTTGGGAGATTTAATTCATTAACTGCACACCTTTGAGGCAAAATTATTTATTTTTGTTGTCATCATTGATTTTCACATCCGCAATCTCGGCATCTTGTTCATGTCGGGAAATACCGCCAGTATAGCCAAAGCAGAATTGTTCATTCCATACAGACGTAGAATGAGAATATATTTAAAGGAAATAAACATACAAAAAAGCCAGTAAAAACTAAAATTTTCTTTCTTAATTTTTTTGTTTCAAACTTTTTTCTTTGCAAGGCTTTCAATAATATTAAGAACATTTTTGGAGAAAATGAATGTTGGGTATTGGTTGTGAGACATCCTAATCCACGGTGGAATAGCATACGCCAAGGGATGTATGGTCAGGATGGTGCTTGATCTTTAGTATGCTGACTCTGGATACCTGCCGCCCTCTAGTTTTAATTAGATATACGACGATAATGGACTCTACCGTGGGTGAACTCTCTTCCTGTTTACTCGTAGAATCAACATGAATAACACACCAATATTTAATGAGTGCGATGCAGCTCCAAATGCATCATCTGCCGACCATACTTCAACGTATTTGGTCAACACCAGGTCTGCCGCCATAGGGCTGGCGGTCAACACTCAACTAGGAGCCATTGGGAACGTCCAAGTGGCCGTGAATAGACCATCTACCCAAAATCCTTTAGAAAAGGTGAATCCGCTGGTTTTTGGAAGCACTAAACTACGGCTTGAGGAATTCTTGTCCTCGTATTCAGAGTCAAACCAAAAGTATTGCATAAGTTCGTTCTAAGCTTCACATTTGTTTGACTTAGTTCTTAAAATACAAATTATAAATGGCAAGTTACAGTAATTTTTTCGTTCTTTTTTGTTATTTCCAAAAATAATTTGTAAGACATATATACGCCACTGTAGTTTATACTTTGTATATAGTATATAGTACCAATTGAATGAATGAAGCAATGCTTTATTCCCTAAAAATTTACAAATTTACAGAGTTTAGAAAGTTATAGGTTATACTTATCTACTGTACAATTATTGTTGTATTTGCTTAAATTTTGCTTCGAATATTTTATGGATATTAAGGAAAAATGGAAAAAACTTTAAACAATTTTAGCTAACCTAGGAAGGAGTCAGTACTTAATAGTATTAAGAAGTAAATAGTAAATTAAGTATTGCAAAGCACCATCATTGTGCAATATGAGAATTCCTAATGATAAAATTTGTTTTTGCACGTACTATTCGATTATGGATAATTTGGACTTTCGTTTCAAGATGTTGTCTAGATGTTGGATAACAGAATGGAACGTTCAGAATCATTTTGAGTAGCTTATTTTGAGCAGTTTGTAGTTTGATTTTGTGCGTTTTTGCACAGACACCTCAAACTTCAGAACCGTATAAAATAATGGGCGCCAATATTGTTCTGTTAATCAAAAGCTTGTTTCTAATTGATAACTCGGATTTGCGGAAGGATTACAGAATACGGATAGTTTTATTATCCGTATTATTTTATTATTATTATTATATTAAATTCTACAAAGAGTGTTACAACCAGTGAATGGGCCCCATAAAAGTCAAAAGTATTCCATTCACAAGCATTTAAAAAGCAAGACGAAAACCGAAACCTTTTTCTTTTTCATCATGGTTGAGATAGGCCTTCAAAATATCTAGCGTGCAACTAAGTGCGCGTGCTAGATGTGAAACTTCAATAGGTCTAAGTGAGATACCGTATATAGTATACAACTAACAAATAAAATAAGCTAGCTAGAGAAAGGAACCAAAATTACAAAGAGAAATAATAATAATACTAAGAATAATAAAGAGTATAATATTAATAACTATAATAATACTAATAATAATAATACAAACAAGAATTATACTAACAATAAACTATAGAAGATAAATGCCAAGATAACCAAAGAACTATAGAAGATAACTACCAATAGAAACAAAGAACAAGAGAAAATTAAAACAGCAAAATACATCCGCTCTGTCTTGAGGTCACAATTTGACACAGCCTTGCGGCCGAAGCTATCGTTGATACTCGAGTAGACCGAACCTCATGTGTCTTGACTCACGAGCGAGCCAACATGCCAACAACTGCGTGCACAGCGCAGCTTATCTCTGTTTTCGTTTTCTTTCCTCTATTTCTTTCTTTTCATCGCTGAGCAGCCACCACACAAAAAAAATGTATAGGTCTGCGCTGTATTCCTTCATATACTTTCACTTCAATAACATCAATAAGAAACAACAAAATTGCAGTATATAACTTCAATTACCTGGATTCGATGCATTAATGTGAAACTCACAAAGGCTCTTCGATCCCTGCACAAAATCATACGAATCCGAATCGGTGAAAAGGACGTCGACGTCGAGCTCGAACCCACGATTGGGTATGCCCTGTTGTAAGGGCGCTGAGAACGGACTCGAATGAAAGGCGACAAGCATTTCGGGCCCCCTGAAAATAAAGAAAATCTGAGTATGAATCAGTAGGTAGGAGGGGCAATTATTATATACAAGTTAATTATATTAGGACCCTTGGTCCACACACTCTAAACGAAATTTTTTTTGTCCGTAGCGATATATGCAGTCATTCATGTGGGTCTAATAGATCAATTCAGAAACATTTTCACTGGTCATCTTAACCGTTTCCCTTGTAATGTATTGCACAAGAATAGAAACCAAAAAGATAACTAGAGTTTTTAAAACAACAACAAAAACAAGAGCAAGCGGTGTTGTAATTGCTTTTGATTTGCGTGCATATGAATATGTGATTTTTGGATTTTATTTTATTATTAAATATAATCTCCTTCAAGAGCCATACAATGAGTTCAGGGCTCGCCCGGAATGAAAAGTAAGAAGGAGCCATACGGTATAGCTCCTTTGCCCTCGCCTTCATTATCTAAAAATAATAATAACAGCCGTTAAGGATAAATCCATTCACACTAGACAGTCCAGAAACGTTCTAAGGAAGGATAGCCCGAATAAGTCAAGCAACACTCATTGTGCAAATTGCATCCAGAAAATTCTCAAAGCATTCTCACTCCCTATGGAACAGGTGCTAAAAAGTGTTCAAATTATAAAAACTTTATAATCCCATGGTTACTATATAGCCACCTAGAAAGTTTAACGGCTTGTCGAAGGTCAAAAATCAACTCTCTTATAGAGGCTCAGGGTTCAAATTTTGATTATGTTTTTAAAAAAGAAGAATGTGTAGTAAAACTTTCACATCTTTTTCTTTTTCCTTTATATTTAATTTTTCTGTTATTATTAGAACAACTTCAATTAAATTGTATATACAAACGAAACAACTTAAATAATAAGTGGGGATATAGTATTGTGTATTAAAAGGATCTATCACAGACGTCGGCAGGGCGTGATCTTCTCAGCCGTCTCGCCGCCTTAACTCCTCAGATTCTGCATCGTTTTAGAAGGCGCCTTGTCAGTTTATTTGGATGATTTTTTAACCTCTCTATATATTTTTTGGCCTGACGATTTATCACATCGCCAATTTTCGGTGTTTTTAAGTCGTTTTTGAGGTCCGCCGTTCGCATGAACCAAGGTTCACTAGTAAGCATACGCAATGTCTTGGCCTGCAGTACTCTCACCTTCGTGATGTTTGACCTCGCTGCTATGCCATACACCTGCAAACTGTATCGCCAAGCAGGAGCAATTATGGTTTTGTAAATGTTCAGCTTATTTCCCAAGGACAATTTATTCCTGCTAGTTAAAAGACAATGCAATTTACCAATCCTCTGTCTTAAGGATTTCGTGATACTTGAAATATGCTTCTTGAAAGTTAGCCGCCTATCCAAATACACACCCAGGTATTTGTAACCTGAATGGTGTTCCAGCAGCTGGTTTCCAATGAAAACTCCCGGACAGAAATCCGGCCGTAAGTCGTACGTCACATTGGCACATTTGTTTTTGTTAATGCAAATGTTCCAACGTCGTGACCAGTTTTCAACAATATGCAGGTATTGCTGCAGTGAGTCCGTTGCTTCGTAAATGTACTTGTTTCTGACGAGGATGGCCGTATCGTCTGCAAACGTGGCAATGATCAGATCCAGAGGATCCTTCAGTTGTATTTCTGACCCAGTGGGCATGTCGTGCGTGAACAGGGTATAGAGTGTAGGCCCCAAAATATTACCCTGGGGGACACCTGCGCAAATAGCCTTAATGCTAGATTCCACACCATCCAGTACCACTGAGAAGGTCCTGTTCGCAAGGTAGCTGCGCACGATTAACCATAGTTGAGGCGGCAAGAGATTGTTGAGCTTACTGAGCAGCCCGTCGTGCCACACTCGGTCGAAAGCCTGCTTTATGTCAAGATACGCTGCCACCACGTACTCCTTGAGAATATGCTTTGAGAATAAAGTTAACCACCCTATTCAGTTGTTCTGGAGTTCCGTGGGTCTTACGAAAGCCAGATTGAAAGGAAGGAAAAAAAACATGTTTGCTTATCTGGCGGACAAATTCGCTCATCATTAGAATTCTAATATTTTAACGTCTTCGAATAAAATTTAAAGCCTTCGCGCTAAGTTGGTGTTATGGATCAGACATGATGTCAATGGTAGTAATGAAATATTTCCAAATGTCATGGCTGTAGATTCAGAAAAAAAGTGTAGGCATTGATAATGAAACACTTGGAGCTATTAGCAGAAAAAATGAACTGTTATTTTGTTAAGTGTGACCTGCAACCTATAGACTGGCTACGAAATCCTTTCTCGGATAAAATTTCCGTTGGACACTTACCGATAAACGAGCAGAAAGAAATAGTGAAGTTAAAAACTGATAGAACATTAAAACTAAAATATTACGAATTTTTGGCTATATATACAAAATGAGAACCCACTGCTTTCTAAATGTGTTTTTGAAATTCTGTTACCATTTCCCAAAACCCACTTGTGCGAATTAGGATTTTCAACTCTCACTATTATTAAATCGAAAAAAAGAGAAGGCCTGCTGATGATCAATGAAGAGATGAGAGCAGCCATTTTAAGGATTGCTCCAAATTTTGATCGCCTGTGCTCAGATAAACAGGCTCACGTTTCTCACTAAACATCTTTTCATATTATACTTATTGATTTTAGTAATAAACAAATATTAAATAAGCATTGGTTTTTTCTTTAGTGTACCTCTAAAATGTATTGATTTGATAGGTATACCTTGAACACAAAAAGTTTCCGGAACACTGCCCTAGAGTACCTCTTCCAGGTTCACTTTACTGGTTCGATCGACACCTCATATTTGCTGCAACCACACTCTTGGGGAGGGACCAATGGATCCTGGAATGTCAGGCTAGCAGCATTTATGTTGTCATTTTTGACTAACACTAGGCTATCTCCTTATTTCAGCCCTTTAAGGCAGCGGGCGGCGAAGGCGTTTTTCCAACTCTACTGTAAAATTCCCCTGACATAATCATCCGACCACAAATTCGGCGTAATCGGCCTATGGAACTACCCAAATCATACAGACCAATCTGTCTATCTTCCTTCGTTTTAAATAGTATGGAGCGATTATTAGAGGTCGACCTCAGGCAAAGGTATGAAAAACGTTTCCTCTTCATAGGAATCAATATGCCTACATGAAGGTCAAATCAACCGAAGCTGCTCTTCATCACCTAGTCGGTAAGATCCAGTCGAAAGAAGTTGCACTGTACGCATTCCTAGATGTGTAAGGGGTCTTCGACAATACCGACTATGACTTTATAACTAAAGAAATATACTATAGGAATATATATATACTATATACAACAAAATAGAATGTCATGCTAAAACACCGCGAAACATCGTCCTCGTTGGGTAATAACACCGTTTGCATAAGAGCATTTAAACGTTGTCCACAAAGCGGAATTATATCCATGTTACTCTCGTTCCTCGTCATTGACCAATTTTATTTTATTTAAGCTGAGCTAACTAAAATATCGTAGGACACGCAGATTGCCTAGCCATTATTGTGAAGGGGAGATACGAAAGAACTACATCGGATGTAATGGGTCCCGCCCTCCAAATCGTCAGCAATTAGTGCAACAGGGAGGGTCTCAACATTAATCCACAGAAGGTAGTATTGGTACCCTTCTCAAAGAGGTATAAACTGGACATTGGTCCAGTTCAGTTGAACGGTACTGTAATTGATCTCCCCAATGAAGTAAAATATCTAGGGGTAAACGGCTGAATGGGATGGTCTATCTCCAAAACTGGTCTACTGGTTATACAATATGGTAGTCAGACCCGTCGTCACCTATGCGGCTCTCGTGTGGTGGCCTAAGACGATTCAAGCAATAGCCATGCCGCAATGCGACAAGCTCCAACTTGTTGCGTGCCTCGCAATGACCGCGGCCATGTCAACCTGCACGACGGCTGCCATGGAGTCGATCATTGGACTCACTCCCTTACATATTTTCGTTAGAAGGTCAGCACCAACTAGTGCTCTGAACATTCAAATAAAATCTGGAAAGCCTTTCAAATGCACTGGTCACTCGAGAATACCTAGCTTAATCCCTCGGATCTCAATCTGTACCAGAACAGATAATATCACCCCTGCGCTTCGTCCGGCGCTTTTCGACTCTCCACCCCAACAGAGCTGGCTGGGAAGTCGGTAACCCGGGCCCTAGGCTCAGTGGCAACACTTCGTTCACTGATGGTTCTAGAAGAGAAGCGGATGGCGGAGCCGGGATTTTCGGACCAAACACAAGGATCTCAATCGCAAGTGGCAAATGGCTAACAGCATTTCAACCGGAGACCTACACCATATATATTTGTGCGAACAACCTCCTGGCAAAGGGATTAAGAGGTCAAAATATATCTATCTTTTCAGATAGTCAAGTGACCATCAATTAACTTATGTCCTGGAAATGTTCGTCTAAGGATGTAAGGGATTACTTTGACTCCCTCCAGCTACTGTCGCGACACAAATTGTATGGGGTACCTGGTTACCAAAGCGACAACGGTAATAAAGCTGCTGACGAGCTGGCGAGAACAAGGCCTCCTCCAGATTCTTCGGACTTGAATCCTATATATGTATTAGTTGGGCAACGGCCAAGTCATTTATAGAGGAGTGGTTTAAAATTGTCACCCTAGAACTTTGGGTGGTCACGCAGTGGGGCCCTTCGTTAAGCCAAACTGCTCATCTCACCCGGAGTCACCACTCAAAATTTAGATCTTGGTAGATCGGACCTAAGACTGCTTGTGGGCTACTGAACCGGTCACCACCGCCTAAATTACCAGCTGCACAAACTAGGTTTGTTTTCCTCACCAGAATGTAGGCTCTGTTTGGAAGACGCAGAAACAACTTTTCCCCTAGTGAGCGAGTGCCCGGCGTTGGCCAAACTTCGTCTAAACTTCCTGAAACAAAACCCTCTGTCACCTGTTCTGATCAGGAATTCTTCTTTAAAGAATTTTATACCTATTTATTTAAAGGTAGAGGCTCTATTGTCTTATCCTTTATTAAAAGGTAGAGGCTTTATTATCTTAACCGGCGTATAGGGTATAAATGATTTCCTCTGCTCGCAGTGCCCGTCTTTTTTAACGGGAATTCCCCTCAATTGGTTTCGATTCCCCTGATCGTATAACCGTTAACAAGACAAGGACAAGGTCATTCGCAAGTGCACCGTCAAGTCGACTAGTCGTCTCCTTTTGCTTTCCGAATTTATCAACACAAAAAACTAAATCAAGAGGCAAGATAATCAATTGTTCTTATCTCAAGATGCCTGTTGAACGCATTCCCCCGACTGCGGGCAGCTCTCGAAAACAAAATCATCCATCAAGGAACAGCATGAGCGTACCCCACGCTCAAACAGCTGTCCGCATAAGTAACAACAACAAATAACTTGGCATATCAACAAGCGGTTCAAACAATAGCATCAACATCAGTGACTCACACCAAGCCTCACTTCCCGTTAATTTCGAGAGAGCGCGTTCTTGCTCTCCCGCAATACATCAAACAGCTACACACTCACAAAGAGAAAACAATAACGGATCATCAATCCAAACAAAAGCAGCCTCTCGCTCTACCACTCAACTAACTGTCACCTGTTCCATGGCAGCAGGTAATATGCAGCCTCTGCCGTGGAGTGCACAATGCGCTTCACCAACGACGCCACTCTCCTCGTTCTAACCAACAACAACAACCACAATGCAGACATCAGCTGCTATCTCACTAATTACAACAACCACCTCGTCATCTTTCTCAGCTACAATGCCAATTTGCTCCCTCTCTTCGGCAAGAACATTGATCAGAAAGAAGACATTAAACACGCAAGTACCAACTTCAACCAATAAAAACCCACAAGAGTCAAAAATAAAACGCAACCGTAGTAAGCTCGAAAACGACACTTCCGTACAAAATAGCAATAGTAAAAAAAGTAGGAAAAAAACTCAAACACAAACGACAACACTAACACCACTGCAAAAGTACTGGCTGAGCGCGCCTAATACAAATAACAGGTTCGAACTCCTCTCACAAGACGAAACGGCTGAAGACGGCAGTGGTACAGAAGCAAATTCTAATGCGCTAAATCAACCTCGACCACCTACTAAAATTCACAAGCCACCACCAATATACGTACAGGACGTAGAACAAATCAACGTACTAAACAAAGCTCTGAATAACACAATACAACAAAACTACATTTTAAAAACACTTAAAAACAACGAAGTATGTGTACAGAAAAATGACTCGTCGAACTACTCGGCGGTGGTTAAGATGCTCAGGGAAAACAAAACTAAATACTTCACCATTAAGCCGAAAGAGGAGCGGAGATTCAAGACAGTACTTAGGAATATGCAATACGCCACTGACCTTGACGAACTTAAGAACAAGCTATCGGAACTAGGTCACGACGTTATTAATATACACAACCTACAACAAAAACTGACAAAGAAATCACTGCCGCTATATTTCATTAAACTAAAAGCCAAAGCAAATAATAGAGAAATCTTTAATATTACAACACTCCTATGTACCAAAGTCATATTTGAGCTACCACACCATAAACGCATAATATCGCAATGCTCAAATTGTCAAAAATACGGCCACACGAGAAAGTTCTGCACCAGAGACCCAATCTGCGTTAAATGCGCCGGCAAACACAAAACAATCGACTGCAAAATTGAAGCCATCGGTCAAATAAAATGTGCATTGTGCGGTGTTGCACACACTGCAAACTACAAAGGTTGTGAGATATACAAGGCACTAAAAATAAAAAGTTTTCCATCCCCTAGAGAAACTAGCCACCAAGTTCCGGCTGAGACAGTAGCAGTAGCTCCAATCGAGTCTCAAAACTTAAACAAAATTAAGACCGGTTTATCGTACGCTCAAGTAGCTAAGGATAAGTATGACAACAATAATGGCGAAAAGAATAAGAAGGAACAACTCACGAATCCAACCAATGAATACATAAGTAGACGCATTGACATAAATACTGACATTACTGAGATGAAAGACCTGATGAAACAATTGTTTCAACAAGTCACAAATATGATAAACGTCATAACAATTCTCATATCGAAGATGGACAAACAAAATGGAAACTAAATTAAGGATCATAACTTGGAATGCAAACGGACTGAAAAACCATATTGACGAACTACAAACACTTCTTCATGATAACAGCATTGACATAGCCCTAATCTCGGAGACACATTGCACAAACAAACACTTCATACAAGTTAGAGGGTACAAAGTGTATACCACAAACCACCCCGATGGCACAGCGCACGGTGGAACAGCCACAATTATCAAGCAGTGCATAAAGCACGACGAGCTTGAGCCTTATCAGCACAACTACATACAACTGACGAACAATATCTACTGTATATAGCCCACCAAAACATAATATTACAGACACAGAATATAAGAATTTCCTCAACTCTCTTGGACAACGTTTCATTGCAGCCGGTGATTACAACGCGAAACACACTATGTGGGGATCGAGGCTAACGAACAAAAAAGGCAAAAATCTCCTCAGCGCTATGCAGTTCACAAACTCTAAACACTTGAGTACAGGCGAACCAACATATTGGCCAACACACTAATAAAACACCTGACTTGATAGATTTTTTCATCACAAAGAACTTTGACATTCGGAAATGTAAAATCTTATCACGATTCGAACTCTCGTCAGACCACAACCCTATAGAATTAATATATGACTCGCACGTTACGCCTACACATGCAAACAGACTTTTGTACAACAACAGAACTGACTGGCATACTTATAAGGACCACATTGACATTAATTTAATGACCGACATCCCTCTTAAATCATATGAGGACATGGAGTCTGCGATAGTATTGCTGAATGACACCATTATGAAAGCAGTCATACAATCGACACCAAAAAAGAAGCAGCAAAATTGGACATTCTACACACAACCTCAACTACGACGACTATTAAATAAAAAATGTAAACTACGGAAAACCTGGTCAACCACAAGATCTCCTGACACAAAAAGACAGTACAACAAGGCAACTAAAGACGTTAAAAAAATGATTCAGTTATTAAAAAACAAACAATTAACATCATATCTCAAGAGGTTAACACCCACTAGTCAAACGGACTACTCCTTATGGAAAGCTACTAAAGGATGGACAAATAAAATTAATCATCAGGCTCCTTTAAAAATGGAAAACGGGTTATGGGATAAATCTTCTTGGACGTGGAAAAAGCTTTTGAAAGGGTTTGGCATAAAGGACTCAAATGGAAACTTAACAATATATTCCCTTAAACAGAGCACATCTATTAACATCATATATCACAGGTAGATACTTCTTAGTAAAATACTCAGACGAATACTCAACCCTTAGAGAAATAAATTCAGGAGTTCCACAGGGAAGTGTGCTAGGACCTTTATTATATACCCTATAAACAGCAGACATACCATGTCCCACTCACAATTCGTCGATGATTGCAACTTTCGCCGATGACACAATACTCCTAAGTGCTCATAAAAAGTTAAATACTGCAACATCCATGTTGCAAGTAGACTTTAATAAAACACTTGACTGGCTTAGAATATGGCATATTAAAATAAACAAAAACAAAACAGTACAAGTTATATACACTACTAAGACTAGATTCACACCAATCCATATAAATATTGACGGAGACGACGTAACCATTAAAAAAGAAGCCAAGTACTTAGGATTATATATTGACAGTAAACTAAACTGGAAACAATATATACAAAAAAAGCGTGACCAAATCAAAATGAAAGTAAGACAACTGAACTGGCTGCTCAAACCAAATGCAAACACCTCACTTGAAAACAAGCTTCTAATCTATAAGACAATTATTAAACCAATTTGGACATATGGAGCCGAAATATGGGGAGTTGCCAAAAAATCAAATATAAAGTTAATCCAGAGGCAACAATCAAAAATTATTCGCACCATCACCAAAGCCCAATGGTATATCACCAACACGGACCTTCATCGAGACCTAAGAATTGCGACAGTAGATGAGGAAATAATCAATTTAACCAGAAAATACCAAACCAAACTTTCCCAGCATTCGAACGATGGTGTGAATACATTACCATTAGATGAACTAACTCGGCAACGTAGACTAAAAAGGGTGAGACCAGTCGACCTCACATAACACATTACTTCCAATTAATAATTGTTTATTGGGGTTATCTTTAATTGTTTATTTATTGTTAAAATACATGTATTGTTAAATTCCAGTCACAACACGACTTTACAGACTGATTGTAAAATTGAAATTCACCCACTTGTTCTAAATACTAATCTGTACAATAGTCGATTTATTTTTCTATAAAAAAAAAAAACTAGACGAGGCCTGGTGTCGCCTTAATTTTCGTTTCTTTTTACTAGAGTTAAGTGTAGATACTTAATGGAACACCAAGTTGATAAAAAGTCTAAATCACTCTGAAGAAGGATCCGCTGAGAGGGGCCGTTAATTTTAAAATATGTAAGTGTCTGATAACAGTAGGTAAGTCTTTGATGAATATATTGAAAAGTAAAGGTCCAAGATGACTGCTTTAAGGTACCCCAGACGTTACAATAACAGATTGTGATATAGAAGACTTGAAAAGTACCCTTTGAGCTTGACAATCAAAATAGGATGAAGGTCATCGAACAAGGGAAGACCAAGCGCTTTAAGTTTGGTTAAGAGTAAAGTATGCGATACTGTGTCAAAAACTTTGCTGAAATCAGGGTAGATAACATTGCGGTTAACGATAAAGGTAAATCCCTACTGATTGGTAAGAGTTGAACGGTTCTTCACAAAGCCATGCTGAGATGTACTTAAAAGTCGATATATGGCGTACCATAACTGATCCGTAATTTTTTCCTCAAATATCTTAGGAATAGCGCACAGCTTGAGAATACCCTTATTGTTGGAAACGGCGGATTTACTGCCCTTTTTCAAATAGCGGAATTGTATAAGATTCCTTCCAAATGCCTGGTAATGGTTTGATCTGGTTTGATCATAATTTTAAATAAAGTAAATCCCTGTAACTGTTAATTGTAGGAATACTAAGATTATTATATTCAGCAATTTAGTGTATAATTAGTGTAGGTACTTTGGCAAAATTTTGCGAATAACTCAGCACAGTTGTGTTGAAGCACAGATGCACAGCTGCATTAATAACGAAAAAAGAACTTAACACTGACCAGTCAGTGAAAGCAATCTTGGAAACAAGACGTTTAAAATTTGTATATTTAAAGCTGAATAGCATATGATGTATAGATAGAGCCATACGACGAAGAGGGATATAAGAGCAGGTTATAAATATTTAACGATATCTTTACAAAAATGAATTCTAAATCTTCACTATGCGCTCCGCCCAGCAAACGTAGGATTAATTTAGCATTATATTAACTTAATTATATTAGCATTAATTTAGCATTAACATATTGTTTATTTGGGTGGACTGTATATAAGTAATAATAGTAAGGTGCACTTACCCGTGGTTGTGGTTAGATTGCTGACGTTGAATAGCTGGTTGGGGTTAGTGGGAAGCAGGACGAGTCGTCGGGTGTTCGATGCTTGTATTGCCGCTGAAAATTGAGAACACATGCACACTCGATTTTCTATTTCAAATAATTGAGAAGCGGCACCTATTTTACTTTCGTTATATTTAATGACATCAAACTCTGTTACATTGATAGCGCGTAGCGCGGGTTGATCAGTTTAAAATTGGCCCGTAGCGCGTGCCTGATTTCAGACCATTTGAACAGAACCGACTGCATGGTTTCTGAAGATCTCTTCAGGCAGTCGATCAAGACGCAGGGAGAAAGTGCCGTAGGAAATTTTCGCCGCTCTGCACTCACCAAGGTAGCCGTCCGCTTCATGCCATTCTCTTTGTTTGGGCGCTCTATGTAGAGATCCGTAGGAACTCTACGCCGCAGAAGCCGTCCGTTTATATTCTGTCTCACTCTGTCACACTGTGGTTGCAGTTTCTGTGTGCACTTGTCTTAATCGCTGAGAGTGCAGACGAAAATTCTGTGAGAGCTTTCACTCTCAAAGGGAACCGTCCGATCCCGCTTATTTTTATGTGCAGCGATTGACTCCGTAGAAGCGCTCGTTTATTCAGGTCCGGGCGGTTCGTGAACACATATGTTCGAAATTTTATTGGAATGTAACATGCAGCTGTTATCGACTGCAAACGCTCTCAGCTGTTAAGGTAGGCAGATCGGTTTTGTTTATAAATAGTGCTCCTGATTGTTTATTGAATATCGTAGAATTCAAGAAGTGTTGGGATGTTATTTCGTTTCGTGGCAGTTGAAGGAATTGCGTTTATATAATTGTGGTTTCTTTTTCAGGCTCCTTCAGCGCTTATTTCTAAAAGCACACTGCAGTTCATCTTGTACTCATTTGATTCGCACTCAATATGTCATGTAAAAGCCCATGGCTACACATTTTTTAGTGACCCCGACGTGATCGTTCTTACGGGAAGAACAAAGGGATTTCGGTAAATAACCTACAGTACAGGGCCGTAGTATAATAAGTCAGTATTACGGTTAATCGCACAACGCTACTTATATAAAAAACGAACAGTGCTGTGCGGTATTACCAATTGTGCTTCGTATGTTAGGACAACAACAAAGGCTAGCATTCGCGCAGTAATATCTGGTTTCGTCATTTCCTTTGTCACAAATCAGTGCCCGCTAGCCTATTCTTGATTGGTAGATACATATTCAAAAACAGGTGTTATTGTTTACGAACCGTTGGTAACAAGTGCCCGCTAGTTAACGCAACGGGTTTAATACTTCCTACGGTATACCTACAAGTTAAATTCAACATACATCTACAGTGCAAACGGCACTGTATACGGACAATTTATTTCGGTTCGTCAATATGCAAAACGAAAATGGTATCACGCCAGCAGCTGATGCTTCAGTAGCAGCGACGCCTGCGTCGACTGACGCCATATTGGCTACGACATCAGCGGCTGCAAAACGTCTAAACTGACCTCAATAATGGTGAAATTAACGCGATTAGTGAAGATGAACTTGGCGAATATATAAAAATATACATCGGCAGTGTTTTACGCGGACACTTTACAAAAGTCCTGGTCAGTTTATTAAACCATATGCGTTTCGGTATTCGCAAGCTGCAGCCACAAATGCCGCAATGCTCAACAATGCGGTGTGACACAAGTGAAGGGCGATCAACCATCGTCCTCGTCTACCGGAACTGAAATTTCCAACATTTAGTGGACCAACCCATCAAAACCCACAAGGATCAAAAATAAAACGCAACCGTAGTAAGCTCTCTCCCAACAACACTTCCGAGCAAAATAGCAATAGTAAAAAAAGTAGAAAAAAAACTCAAACACAAACGACAACAAAAACCACACTGCAAAAGTACTGGCTAAATGCGCCTAATACAAATAACAGGTTCGAACTCCTCTCAGAAGACGAAACGGCTGAAGACGGCAGTGGTACAGAAGCAAATTCTAATGCGCCAAACCAACCTCGACCACCAACTAAAATTTACAAGCCACCACCAATATACGTACAGGACGTAGAACAAATTAACGTACTAAACAAAGCTCTAAATAACACAATGCAGCAAAACTACATTTTAAAAACACTTAAAAACAACGAAGTATGTGTACAGACAAATAATTTGTCGAACTGCTCGGCGGTGGTTAAGATGCTCAGGGAAAACAAAACTAACTACTACACCTTTAAGCCGAAAGAGGAGCGGGGATTCCAGACAGTACTTAGGAATATGCACTACGCCACTGACCTTGACGAACTTAAGAACGAGCTATAGGAACTAGGCCACGCCGTTATTAATATACACAACCTACAACAAAAACTGACAGGGAAATCACTGCCGCTATATTTCATTGAACTAAAAGCCAAAGCAAATAATAGAGAAATCTTTAATATTACAACACTCCTATGTACCAAAGTCATATATGAGCCACCACACCATAAACGCATTATATCGCAATGCTCAAATTGTCAAAAATACGGCCACACGAGAAATTTCTGCACCAGAGACCCGATATGCGTCAAATGCGCCGGCAAACACAAAACAATCGACTGCATAGTGCGGTGCTGCACACACTGCAAACTACAAAGGTTGTGAGATATACAAGGCACTGAAAATAAAAAGATTTCCATCCCCTAGAGAAACTGCCACCAAGTTCCGGCTGAGACAGTAGCAGTAGCTCCAATCAAGTCTCAAAACTTAAACAAAATTAAGACCGGTTTATCGTACGCTCAAGTAGCTAATGAAAAAAATGACAACAATAACGGCGAAAAGAATAAGAAGAAACAACTCACGAATCCAACCAATGAATACATAAGTAGACGCATTGACATAAATACTGACATTACTGAGATGAAAGACCTGATGAAACAATTGTTTCAACAAGTCACAAATATGATAAACGTCATAACAATTCTCATATCGAAGATGGACAAACAAAATGGAAACTAAATTAAGGATCATAACTTGGAATGCAAACGGACTGAAAAACCATATTGACGAACTACAAACACTTCTTCATGATAACAGCATTGACATAGCCCTAATCTCGGAGACACATTGCACAAACAAACACTTCATACAAGTTAGAGGGTACAAAGTGTATACCACAAACCACCCCGATGGCACAGCGCACGGTGGAACAGCCACAATTATCAAGCAGTGCATAAAGCACGACGAGCTTGAGCCTTATCAGCACAACTACATACAACTGACGAACAATATCTGCTGTATATAGCCCACCAAAACATAATATTACAGACACAGAATATAAGAATTTCCTCAACTCTCTTGGACAACGTTTCATTGCAGCCGGTGATTACAACGCGAAACACACTATGTGGGGATCGAGGCTAACGAACAAAAAAGGCAAAAATCTCCTCAGCGCTATGCAGTTCACAAACTCTAAACACTTGAGTACAGGCGAACCAACATATTGGCCAACACACTAATAAAACACCTGACTTGATAGATTTTTTCATCACAAAGAACTTTGACATTCGGAAATGTAAAATCTTATCACGATTCGAACTCTCGTCAGACCACAACCCTATAGAATTAATATATGACTCGCACGTTACGCCTACACATGCAAACAGACTTTTGTACAACAACAGAACTGACTGGCATACTTATAAGGACCACATTGACATTAATTTAATGACCGACATCCCTCTTAAATCATATGAGGTCATCGAGTCTGCGATAGTATTTCTGAATGACACCATTATGAAAGCAGTCATACAATCGACACCAAAAAAGAAGAAGCAAAATTGGACATTCTACACACAACCTCAACTACGACGGCTATTAAATAAAAAATGTAAACTACGGAAAACCTGGTCAACCACAAGATCTCCTGACACAAAAAGACAATACAACAAGGCAACTAAAGAGGTTAAAAAATGATTCAGGTATTAAAAAACAAACAATTAACATCATAGCTCAAGAGCTTAACACCCACGAGTCAAACGGACTACTCTTTATGGAAAGCTACTAAAGGATGGACAAATAAAAGGTATCATCGGGCCCCTCAAAAAATGGAAAACGGGTTATGGGCAAAGACGAACTTGGGCAAAGCGGAAGTATTAGCGGTCTATTTCGAAAGGGTTTTTACAGAAGTCGCCACCAACTCAGATGATCCACATCTGAACACAGATATTAGCAGAGTTTCAGAACATATAAAACATGAAAAAACCACCATAGGAGAATAAGAAAATGCATTAATAATGACATAAAGGAAAAAAAGTCCCCTGGATATGACAAAATAAATGGGAAACTCCTAAGAGAACTACCTGTTAAACCTATAGAATGTCTAAGAAACATCTTTAAAGCTATGTTCAGACTAAACTATTTTCCGAGAGTCTGGAAAGTAGCTGAGATTATTGCCATTCCGAAACCAGGCAAATACGCATCAAAGCAGAGTCTTACAGACCAATCCGTCTACTCCCTGTAATCTCAAAAATCTTAGAAAAGATATTAAGAAGTAGACTATTGCCACTACTAGAACATCATCAGGCACATCATTCCAAATCACCAATTTGGTTTTCGAAGAAGTCACTCAACGATACAACAAGTGCATAGAGTTACGCACAAAATTCTAAATGACATTGAGGATAATAAATTTTGTATTGGACTCTTCTTGGACGTGGAAAAAGCTTTTGAAAGGGTTTGGCATAAAGGACTCAAATGGAAACTTAACAATATATTCCCTCAAAATATAGCACATCTATTAACATCATATATCACAGTATATTTAACTACTTCTTAGTTAAATACTCAGACGAATACTCAACCATTAGAGAAATAAATTCAGGAGTTCTACAAGCAAGTGTGCTAGGACCTTTATTACATACCCTATACACAGCAGACATACCATATCCCACTCACAATTCGTCGATGATTTCAACTTTCGCCTATGACACAATACTCCTAAGTGCTCATAAAAACATAAATACTGCAACATCCATGTTGCAAGTAGACTTTAATAAAACATTGACTGACTGGAAAATTACATACTAAAATAAACAAAAACAAAACAGTACAAGTTATATACACTACTAAGACTAGATTCACACCAATCCATATAAATATTGACGGAGACGACGTTACCATTCAAAAAGAAGCCAAGTACTTAGGATTATATATTGACAGTAAACTAAACTGGAAACAATATATACAAAAAATGCGTGACCAAATCAAAATGAAAGTAAGACAACTGCACTGGCTGATCAAACCAAATACAAACTATCTGATTGTAAAATTGAAATTCACCCATTTGTCCTATATATTAATCTGTAAAATAGTCGAATAATTTTTCTATAATAGACAATGTACTCTTCTTTTGGGAAATAAAAAAAAATTATTTAGTGGCGGATACTCCGATTATGCCGATTTCTCCTCTATGTTCACGTCCATGATTGATAAAGATCCACACCTCACCGAGGTGGAGAAGCTGCAACCACTTCGTTCTTGCCTTAGGGGCGCTGCGTTGTATACCATTCGCTCGTTGAAGATGAGTGGGGCAAATTATTGAGCAGCATTAAATTTACTCGACTTGCGTTTTAATAATGAGCGTCTTATTTTTTAGGCACATATCACTGAGATTTTGGGCATCAAAAGGATTGAAAGCTTTGCCACTACAAGACTTCCGGAGTTGTCCGACAAGGTAAATGCCAATTCGCGTGTGTTATTAAGCATGGGTATAGCAGAGGATATCGTCGGATGCATCATTGTACAGACCCTATTACAGAAAGTGGGAAGAAGCTGCACCGTTGGACTTTATACCATCGTGGGAACAGTTTTCAAAGTTTCTGGAAGGTCAATGCCAAAAATTGGAAAACGTGGAGTACGCGTTCATTTATCACCACTAACCCAAGCATAAGTAGTTGTGAATCATGTAAAAATACATCTAATGAAATATATACATGGCCATATTTCCTTAAATTATCGCAAACACTTCGCCAAAAGGAGGCTAAACGTCTCCAATTATTTTCAAATTGCCTTAGAAAGGGTCATACAAAGAGATCGTGTAATTGTGGCTATTGCAGGACGTGTGGTGTCAAGCATCACAGCCTATTGCATTTCATCCGACCAATGTCGCAAGTTTTGCTAACTGAGGGACCGCCGACTTCAAGTTTACAGCCTCTTATTTATTTGTCTTTGCTGTCGTTACCACGCAGCACTCTTGCTTCAATCTCGCCTTCGTTGTACAATTCGTAGCGGTCCCAAAATCTCGGTTCTGATGTTGTGCTCTTGGCCACTGGCGTCATCAATATTAAGAATCGTGCTGGCACGTGGGTGCCATGTGGTGCACTGCTTGACTCTGGATCGCAGTTGCACCTGATAACTTCTCATTTCCCTCATTATCTACAATTGAACAGGACTAAATCTTTAGAGTCGGTATCCCGTCTTGGATATAAATGTTTCGCTACAGACGGATACGCTGTGAGAGTTTGCTTGCAATCACGGTGCTCGGATTATACACCCAACAACACTGTTTTGATTGCTTCAACTATTACAGGATTACAGCTAAATCTCGCTGTATATATTTCGCACTGGAACATACCTAACAATATTTGTTTAGCTGATCCTGCATTTTACAAACCTCAACTACTCGACATGCTTATTGGCGCAAGCCTGTTTTATGACTTGATGTTCGTTGGCCAAATTCAGTTGGCCCGTGGACTGCCGTTGCTGGATGGGTCTTTACAGGTGGTGCTTCTCGCGGACAAAATTCAGCAGTGGTCGCATCGCAAGCTCATCACAATTCGGATGTTGAGTCAAACGCTCATATCGAGGAGCTCGAAGGCTCCAGCGAGTCATTTGTCAAGTTTACCAAGGAGGAGAGTGACTGCGAGGAACATTTTAAGTCTAATTATGTTTGATGCCATATGTAACATGCAGCTGTTATCGACTGCAAACGCTCTCAGCTGTTAAGGTAGGCAGATAGGTTTTGTTTATAAATAGTGCTCCTGATTGTTTAAGTGTATCATTACTATTAAAAAGTGAATATCGTAGAATTCAAGAAGTGTTCGGGTGTTATTTCGTTTCGTGGCAGTTGAAGTTCATATAAAAAGCATTTGCGTTCATATAATTGTGGTTTCTTTTTTGGGATCCTTCAGCTCTTATTTCTAAAAGCGCCCTGCAGTTACTCCTATACTCATTTGATTCGCACTCAAGGTGTCACGGAAAAGCCCGTGGCTACACAAACAGAGATAAGGACACCCCACCACCAAACCGCCCGACACTATCTTTCCGGAACGTAGATTATTCGTCGTTGAGAACTTCTCGACAAAGGCAAATTTCAACAAAAACGATAATGTCTGAAGAAAAAGAGAAACTATTAAGAAATAACGTCGAATGTTTAGAGTGTAATCTTCTAACATTTTGATAATGAAGGAAGTTTACAGAAAATATTTATTTTTTTGACATTGTAGAGGGGGAGTCTGATGACTTGGTATTAGGTAAGATGACACGACTTCTTTTACTTCTTGGAACAACTTCGATAGATGGATAGATGTTGGTGTTACAGATGGCGGAAAATGCATCAGCAGAAACAGAAAGCGTGATGGAAAAGCTTTATCTAGGGTTGACAAAAGTGAACTTGCGAATTTTAATATTCGAAGGACTGACTGATTTGGAAGGCAAATGGCGTGAAATGCCATCACAAGTTGTCTCCTAATCCAATCTGGAAATGAAAAACCATTTCCGAGGTTCCAACATCTTTAAAGTGCACGGTACTGAAGTAGTGGCAGTGTTAGCCTGCGTAGAACTATTAGAAGAAAAGGAATAAGAAGAAGAGTTGGGTAGAAGATGAAGATGTAGTTACAGTAGACGGAATCGTATTAGAGAAAGACGGCCTATTAGTATAGGTTAAGTTAACGATAACAGAGGGTGGAGTAGTAGGAGGAATATGTGTAGAAGGAGGTAATGGAGTGAGAGCAAGATGGGGAGGTTGAGCAGATAGAGAAGCAAGTTCAGAAGAGAAACTGGTTATAGATTGGGGAGGAGTAGTATGGATAGGGGGTGAAATACGCATGTCGAAAGTATATTCTGTGAATATTTTAGCGCGGTCATCAAACTCAGACTATATTATTTGTTAATATTAGTGAATTTGTTTCGTAAATGAAAATACATCTTAGTTTATGATCATCAAAGTTTTCTCTCATGAGACATGAATTATTGCAACAAAGCATGATAAACTGTAATATTGTAAATAAATTTAACGAAAGAAGAAAACAAATATATCTAGTAATATAAATTGTATTAGTTATTAGTTAGTTCGTAAGTTTAGTTTAGTTTATTTTAAGTTTAAGTAGGTAAATTATAAGTGGCTTAAGAAAGTTCTGTGAATGTTAAAGGTGTGAATGTCAAAAGTGTGAATTCGCAAACGGCAAATGAAATAGTGTGCGGAAAGAAAAATGCATCGGGGGTAATCAAAGAAATATACGGTGACAGAGCTGAATTCATAAATGTAAATTACGATTAACTACTAACTAGTTATAAGTCAAAAAACTAGATCCGATAAACAAAATTAGTAATACCAATATTAATAGACCAAGCCAGTTATCTAACGCAGACCTACGGAGAATTAAAGATAATATCATACAATGTGCACGGACTAAAACACAAGTATCTATATCAAGACTTATTTAATTACATAGACGCTTCGACATATTTGCATTAGTAGAGACACATGTTGAGCCACGTCATACTGGAAGACGCCAAGCAGTGTAGTGACAGCAATATCATATAAATGGTTGACCTAAACGTTAGAATCAGGCAGGTGCAGCAAGTTACTGCGAACCTTGTGTTAACTTTATTTACAGTGCAGAGAGAAAGCAGGTTTTCACAAGATCAAACTGTTAATGAGAGTGAAAGACTTGCTCCACTTTTTTGACGCCCATGGACTATTGATCATATCTGGGGACCCTAACGTAATACGCGCTTGTTACAAAAATAAACATTCGTATATCTGTGCAGTCTGCGAAATATCATAATTATACAGCCTCGATCTGCGCTTTCTACATATATTATAATTTGAAAAATGTGACGCGTCGTACCAATACATCCAGTCAAAGCCTCGCATATAATTGCAACCAGTCTATCCACGCCAACTAATACACTACGAAGGCATCGATCCACCATATCGTGGGCTTTCCGACAATAAATACAATGTCATTGCGGTTCGATTGCTGTGTGCGCGTGTGCTCAAACATTTATATAAACTTTCAGTATAAAACACAATAAATTGAATCAAAATGCCAAATAATCACACCCATCTACTTGCGCTGACGACAAAGGCAGTACTCTACAAGCGCGTGGTTATGGTACTGTATCAGCAAGTGGAAGAAGAACAAGATCAATGCTCTTGACATTGAGTTTGTAACAAGCGAGCGTGTGCACTACAAGCTTCAAGTCTCATTTGACAAAACACACGATAGACTTGAAGAACTAAGCTTCGACGAAATTGGTAGTAAACTACGCAGACAATTTGACAGACTGGCGATTTCGGCAAAGATGCGCATTCGTTCCCAGCTCACCAAGCTTAACAGCCAAATGCCATCTTGTTCCACAATGCGCGTTTAATCCACAATGGAAAACCCAACTCATACCATAAACAATTCCAGATATCGCTTACAAAAATTCAACTACGTACATGCAGTGGCGGATACACATAGTGGGCAGACTTCTTCGCCGTATTCTCTACTCTCGTCGACAAAAACCGTGGGCTCATCAACGTGGAGAAGTTGCAGCACTTGAGATCCTGCCTCAGAGGACAAGAAATAGACATGATTCGGTCACTGGAGCTTTGTAGTGAGAACTATACAATTGCTTTACAACTGCGATTTAATAATAGACGATTGATTTTTCAGGTACATATCGCTGAGATTCTGGCGCTAAAGAATGTGGAGTCTGGATTCGCAAGTAATCAGCCCGCACTCTCCGATAAATTGAATGCACATATGCGTGCTCTACAATCTTTGGGCAGCACTGGGTAGTTGCTAACTTCATCATGATTTCATGAAGTGCTTCTTCAAAGGGTCGACAACGCAATTCAAATGTGAGGAATCTTTGCCGTTGCACGAGACTCTAACGTTGGACCATTTGTCAGGGTTTTTGTAGCAACGATGCAGAACAATGGAGAATATGAAGCCTGCCATAGCCACACGCACTCGTGTCTTAAATACTAACAATAATAATGGCTCATTAATGGCCATTAACATTAAGGCTCTATAATGCGCCTTTTGTAATGACGAGCCTCATAACATATAAGTGCGTCCCATTTGCCAACCTATCGCCTGCGCTTCGTATTAAGGAAGCGAAACGGCTGTTGCTCTGTCTCAACCGCCTAAAATTCTGCCATCAAGTGCGAGCATGCAGCTCCAGCTCCTGTTGCGTATGCAGTGCAAAACACCACACATTACTGCATTGTACCGACGTCGAGGCGATTTCTCCGGACAGAACAAATGAGTGCTCAATTAACCAAAACTCCACACCTGTCCCCACAAACATTGCAAACAGATCCATGGTTCAGCTTTGATGTTGTGCTCCTGCCCACAGCAGTAGTGCTCATCAATAATCGCTGCGGCGCCCATGTACTTTGTCGTGTCCTTTTGGACTCCTGCGCACAGCTGCACTTCATCACGACACGACTCGCTAATCTACTCCAGTTAAAAAAGGCAAGGTGTTCTAGTGGCGTATCGGGTATCGGCGATATTGCGTTAGTAACTAATTGACACACTGTCAATTTATGAATTAAATCACGAATATCAGAGTATTAAACCAACTTCACAGCCGTCCTTGCATCAACAATAACTGCAACCAATTTATCAATTTATTCCTCAATATTCCTCGCAACATGCAATTACCGGACCCAGGCTTTGCGAAGTCTCAACACATAGATGGTCTCATTGAAGGCAGCATCTTCTTTGACTTGATTGTTGTTGGAGGATTGTTGTATGGCAGGACCCACAATTCAAAAAACTTTTCAATATCTTACTTCGCTTCCGAATATTCTCTGTGGTCATAACAGGAGACGTTTTGCAAAATGCATCGATGCATCCGAGTGACACCACTATCTTCATTTCATCGTGTGGCGCGATTCTCCAGAAAAGGTCATTTTTATCAACAAGTTAGACACGGTGACATATGGCACAAAGTCTGCGTCTTTCCTACCCGTAAGAGCGCTGAATCAATTGGCTATCGACCCATCTACATCATATCCTCTTGGATCGAAAATTGTTCTTCGTGACTTTTACATCGACGATCTCATCTCAAGTGGGTCCACAGAGGAAGAAGTCGTCGATATCATGAAGCAAACCACCGAATTACTCAGCAAGGCAAATTCAGCCTCAGAAAATGGTGCACTAACATCCCAGACAAAAGATCGAGTCACGGCTTCACGCGCTTTCCATGTGACTGGCATCGATTACTGCGGACTGTTCTATTACAAGCCCGAAGCTGGCAACAAACAACCGATCAAATGACACATTTGCCTATTTATTTGTTTTGCTGCAAATGCGGTTCACCTTGAACTGGTCAAGGATCTCTCGACCACTGCATTCATCGGTGCGCTGAAGGGATTCATCTGCACCGATGGCCGGCCTATGAAATTCTGGTCAGACAACGCAATGAACTTCGTGGAACCAAGAATGAATCAGCCGACCTACTCATCGCATTTTGGTGGCGTTCGAGTAACCGAGCTAATACATGGTAGAGATGCCGTCGCTATAGTAGCCGTTCTGCGCACGAGCACTGATACAACCCGTCGATCGGTCGCCAAGCTGTGCACTCTAAAACTGGATGATGCTGTTGGAAGCTCCGATCTTTCAAGGGGGGGAGGATGTGGGAACCAAGCCCCTTGAACTTAGTATTTAATTCATTGAAACACCTTGAAAACACACATCTGTCGAAAAAGCTCGGCAGCTCAACAATGGTAGAACTAAAGGCGATACCGAAGGCTGATACAATTATATCAGCACGATATGTTGCTTTGTCAATGATATACATATATGCAATTTCCTGAGATATTTTATCAATTGTTGAGGATTTCACTGTTGAATATAAAATTTGGTCAGACCACATGCCCATACACTTAACGCTAAAAATTGACAGAATAACTAAACCAATGCGAGATCTTAACCTTTTGCCCAACCTGATATGGAACAATCAGAACAAAGAATGATACGTGTCTAATTTAAATGTACATCTAAATGCGACAAAACACGGGAAATCTGAACTAGACCTTTCGGACATATGTGCAATAATCAAATCATCGACACCTAAGCAAATTACTATGACAAATAAATAAAAGAGCAAATGGTTTGATGCACAATACAAGAAAGGTAGGGATAAGGCATTTGATGCTCTAAATAATTTACGAAAATCTGGAAGTATACTCGACAAGGAAAGATATATATCAGCAAAAAGTGACTATTGAAAATTATTCAATGTAAAAAAAACAACAATACTCATTAAGCTTAGAACGCAGAGCAAATAATATGACAAACAGCAAGGATTGGTGGATGCTAGTGAAGAATTAAAGGTATGCCTTATCAAGTAGGCCCACGTATATCATCTGAGGATTTCGCAAGTTATTTCAAAATATTACTTAACCCGTGCCTAAACCTCATTGAAATCTACTATGCTCCATATTTGTATACAGATGCAGATGAACAAAGCCCCAGGGCAAGAGAAAATTCCACAGGAATTTTTTCTTAATGCTTCGGACGATTTTTTAAATGGATAAAATATTATAAATAGTAGCCAACTAAACGCCGCATTCGTGACAAGCATCATACTTCCTATTTTTAAAACGGGAGATCCAAACCAATTTGAGCATTATAGGGGAATCTCATTTATGAACTGCTCAGCCAAAATTTGGATGGGAATTGTGCTCGAGCGTCTTTCAGCGTGGGTTACTAAAAATAATAAGCTTAATGAATATCAAGCTAGATTTAGTAAAAAATATTCAACGATTAAACTAAAGTTCGCTCAGAAAAAAGTCTATGCATTTGTTGTTGGCTTTACAGCAGCGTTTGACAGAATACCACGTTCCTCATTTTTAAACTTCATCAATTCGACGTTTCAACTAGAATTGTAAAATTCATCGAAAGCATATACAGACAAACTAAAAGTGCAGTATAAACCAGAACCAAATTGACTAATGATTTCCAAACGCAGAGTGGTGTTAAACAGGGAAGTTTAATATCACCTTAGCTATTCGCAATATATTTAACCGATCTCCATCACAATCTAGGGGGTGGACTTCAAGTTGATAATATAAGACTCTTGCTGTATGCAGACGATATAGTGATCCTTGCCGACAACTTCAATATGCTGCAGTCTATGATAAAATGATTGGAAGCGTACTGTGATATTTCTGGATGGATGCTAAAGATGTTAATAAGTTAGAGATTATGACGTTCCGTAGAGGAGGTCGACCATCAGCTGGGGAAAAGTGGTATTTTAAAGGAGCGGAGGTTAAAGTGGTAACACAATATAAATATCTAGGAGTAACATTGATCCGGAATTTGTCGTTTGTGACCCATATCTTAAACAAGAGGGTAGAGACAAAAGTAGCAATAAACTCGACCTGAAAATTATTTCTTGGCAAAAAGAATATCACACTGACTGCAAAATGAAATCTCTTTAGTCCTGCATGTAGGTCCATCCAAACTTATGGAGACCAAGTGTGGGGTTATTCATAGTACAATGAAGTAGATACATTACAGAGATACTTCATCAAGCGGGCATTATAATTGCCAGAATGCACTCCTAATTACATAATTCCCATAGAAACAGGAATCGAAGGCGCCTATTTATACACGGTAAACTTACAAATAAAATAGATTGCCACATATTTTAATGGATTGTAAGAAAATTTTTGTATACACTTAACAAACGGATGGACTCGGAGGTCCATGGTCTAATAACTGTGTGGAGCTGTTAGTGGCAATAGAACAACAACAGGTACAACACTATTTAAGCCAGGCAATAAGCAGTGAAAGACGTATATACAAAGATCTAGACTTAAAGAAAGGAGTGACATATTGTAACAACAGTCAAACGATAAATACAATATCGTGGATAATGAAGGTGCGAGGTGTTCTCTACTGGAAGGAAAGAAAATGGAGTTAGTTTTATTACAGTTTAGTTTGATTTTCCATTTTCTGTAATAAGCAGCTACGACATCTAAAGCATTTTGCAAGTTTCTATGTATATCTATAAAAGTATTCGATGCACAGTAAATGGCCGTATCATCTGCAAACATGGACATTACATAGTTTTCAAAATGTGGTGTGTCATATATAAATGTGTTGTATAGAGTGGATCCAAGGACAGAACCTTGTGGAACACCAGCATATACAGGTGTTAGATTAGATTGTGTCCCGTTTACAACAGTATGGAAATAGATGTCAGCAAGTAAATTTTGGACTATTTTTGTTAGGTATAAAGGAGTGTTGATGGACATAAGCTTATGGATTAGTCCATTATGCCATACTGTATCAAATATAGTTTCAATGTCAAGGGTGACCATACCAACAGACATTTTATTTTGGGAGTTATCCTTAACAAATCTGTTTAGTTTAAGAAGTGGGTGAATGCAGCTATATTGCTCCATATTGATCACTGGGCAAGATATGATTTGCATCCAAGTAAGAAGTAAGCCTAAATTTTATAATTTTTCTACAAATTTTGGAAATAAGCAAACTAATTGGGCGATAGCTATTTGGTGAATCAAGCGGTTTTCCCAGTTTATGAATGGGGATGATTGTAGCCACTTTCCACGAGTAAGGAAAATAACCTAAGCTGAGGCATGCATTGAATATTCTACTAACATATTCAACTGCTTTTTTTGGTAAGTTTTTGATGCATATATTTGGAATGCAGTCAATACCTGGCGATTTATTTATTTGAAGCGATTGTATAACACAAACTACATAAGAAATTGTAATTAATGGAAAGCTGAAGTTCTGCCCCCATGTAGAATCGATCATACTTATGGCGTCATTAACTAAAGATATTGTACTTGAATCAGATAGCGCTCGAGTAAGTTTGTGCTTTTCCTCGAAAACTTTATTTAATATGTCAGCTTTTTGTTCACAAGTCGTGTAAGATACGTTAAGGTAGTTTAAACAAGGAATGAACTGTGATTTGTTCTTAATTATTTTGGTTATTTGTATATATAAATTTGTCTTGTTTAGCAAGTTTAGTGTTCCAGCAGTTTTTGTTGTGTATAAGTAATTCAGAACTAATAAGACGGTTAAAATGAGCAAGTCGCACTTTGAGGATTGGCAATCGTGTTCTGTACCATTGCCGTCGCGTCATATTACGGAGCTTGAGTAGCTCAAGAACATGATTCGGAAGTTGGGTGCTGAAGTACTTTATCGGGTGCATAGGAACAGCCATCTCGATAGCATTTTTTTTTATTTTAGTTTTGACTTTATCAATCATTTCGTCAATTGGGTCTGTGGTTGGATGCAAGGTAATATCACGAGTTTCATGAAAATTATTTCTAAGTTGACATTTAAAAAGCTTCCAGTTTGCCTTAGCAAAATTTATGAATGTTTTATTTTTTAGGTGGACGGTTGAAGTGAATTTTCAGTCAAGGATAGCGCGTATATCGTGTTTCCCCAGCAGTTAGCTCTTAAGCAGTTCCATCTCCTGTTTCGATAGTTTAGATCGCCTGCAATCAGATAATGGCCAGTGGTTCTACCCAGATTAGTTAAATCTGATTTGAACATGGCTTTTTGGTGAGAGCGATGCTTTGATAAACTAAAATTTTTGTGGCAGCAAGCACTGTCACCAAGAGTTGTCCAGTACTTAGAGAATTCAGATTCTCATTAACAGAGAGTGAAATTACAGATACTCTGAACCGTATGAGAGATGATAATTGTGCAAATCAATTTTTTTTTTTTTTTTAAATTAAATTATAACATTTAACGCAGTAAACTGCATAACACATTTGTCGGATTTAAAGAATAATGACGTGACAATAAAAATAAAAAAAATTAGACTTATATATATTAATTATAGAAGGCTGTATCCTTCTTAGAGGGAGATCATGTGGGTGCAGCCTCTTCAGTCTACGCCTTGTTGAGATACGGGTGAGGGAGAAAGCTAGAGGATTTGGGTGCGACAAAAGTCTGTAGTGATAGCGGCAGCTGTGAGAATTAATCACCTCCATAACAGTTGGCACGGCAAGATCCCTATGCAACGTGGTGTTGCGGACGTACCAAGGGGCGCCCGTAAATCTTCTGAGAGCCTTGCTCTGACACGCCTGCACTCTTCTGATGTTGTAGGCAGCAGTAGTGCCCCAAATTTGTATGGCGTAGCGCCAAGCAGGTGCCACTACTTGCAGATAGATGAGCCTTTTATTAGTTAAAGGTAACTTATTCGATGGGCGGAGGAGCCACTCCAGTTTCTTGAGCTTTTGATAGCAGCGCGCTGTAACTACCTTAATGTGTGCACGCCAGGTAAGACGCTTATCCAGGATCAAACCGAGATACCGGATTTGCTCCATTTGCGGAATGATTCTTGTGTTGTAAGTCACAACCGGACAGACGCCTTGCCTTAATGTGAAGGTACAGTGAGCTGATTTCTCAGAGTTTATGGCTATATTCCAACGCCTGGCCCATGAGTGGAATCTATCCAGGTAGCTGGACAATTTCTCCGCAGCTTCGTTCAGAGAGGCAGAGTTGAAAATAACTGCCGTATCGTCCGCGTAAGTAGCAATAATCGAATGCTCATCTCTAGTTGTAGGCATATCAGAGGTATATAAGGAGTAGGGGACCCGAGATAAAACACTCCCCTGCGGGACACCGGCTCTCATGTGCCTGAAGGTGGAAATTTTGTCTCTTACCGCCACAGAGAAGGTTCGTCGTTAAAGAAAGCTTCGCATTAGTAAAAACTGTTTGCCAGGCAGGAGTAATTTTAATTTATGCAGAAGTCCATCGATCCATACCCTATCGAATGCTTGTTTGACATCTAGGAAGACTGCAGAGGAATACTGTTTCAACTCAAACGCAGTAAGTATGTGATTAACGACTCGATGCAGTTGTTCGGGAGTGCCATGCTGTGATCTAAATCCAAATTGGTGATCAGGAATGGCTTCTTGAACACCCTGTACTGCCAACAATCTACTCAAAAACAATCTTTCAAAAATCTTTGAAAAAGTTGGAAGCAGGCTTATGGGCCTATATGATGTGACACAGTTCTCCGGAGTACCAGGTTTAGGTATTATGGATATCGTTGCACACTTCCACTGTGTGGGAAAATGGCAGATCCGCAGCATGCTGTTGAACAGCAACGTCAGGAACAACACTCCCTTCCAAGGGAGTGCTTTCACCACCCTGTTGTCAATATGGTCATGTCCGGGGCTCTTCTTAGATTTCAGTCTCTGAATTTGAGTCACAACCTCTTCAGGGATGACATGTTTAGTTGGACTGTGATTTAATATACATCTCGATAGGACTTCATCTGTTTCCTCAACGTCACCAGGGTCAGCCAGGCTAAAAGACGTGAACCGGCTCCCCAACTCATTAGCAAATGCTTCTGCTTTCTCGGTCTCCGTACGTAGCCACTGGTTTAGAGGACCACGGATTGGATCATGTCTGTGAGTCTGTTGTTTGATGCACTTGTTGGCATGCCATATTTTGAAGCCAGACTTTTTCATTGGCTGCGCATTAGCCAACAGATTGTTGAAATGTTCCGATCGCACAGCTTGCATTAAATTTCTCAGTTCTCGGGCAGCTCTCCTCCATGCAGCCTTGTCAAATTCATTCCGTGATCTTATATAGCGACGTCGTAGCCTGCGTTTATATCTTACCAACTCCAGAACCTCAGGTTTTAAGAGAGCCTGAGGAGGGTTGGGTGAACAAGGGAATTGGTATGTAGAGGCTAATTCGGCGGACTCATGAATGTTCTTGGTGAACAAGTCAACCGAATCATCTATATCCTTGTCTGAATTTATTTCCATATTGAGGTTGATCCTTTCGTTTAGACACTGATGAAAGACCGTTATGTTAGCGTGGGGAGGGAGCAGTCTGGACCGGCATACGATGTTATCTGGAATCAATCCAAGTTTAATAAATAGTGGGATGCGGTCTTAGCTAAGGTCAGATGACTCCGCAATGTCCAGAGCTGTTGGATGAATGCCATTGTATATAGCAAAGTCTACTGCGTCGCAAATCTATTAAATTAAATTATGTAAAACGAGCTATAAAATACAGAAAACTTATAACAAACGAATTTAATAATTAAGTAAAATTTTATGTAATAATTTATTTTATATTTATTTTACAAGATTAAGTCTAATATATACAATTACTAAATTTAATATTAATTTAACGAGTAACTAGCTGCTAGGGCCTTTGACTCACGATTCTATAATAACAGTGTTTTAAATAATTATGTTGGAGTTTTTTACAAAATTATATATGTTGGAAATGTTTTGTGGGGGGAAGTTGTTAAAAGGCTGTATGGGGCTTGTTAGCCAAAGAGGGTTACCCTAGTGCTCTCCAAGTATTGGCAGACGTTAAGAAGGTGGTCCAAGATGAGGTCATTCCCGCAGAGAGAGCAAGGTGGCCGGACCAATCCGTTGAGCAGGTGTTGATGTGTGTCCCGTGAGTGACCTATACGTAGAAGTATGAAACAACCGCACAACCGTCGGGCTGCCCTGTCAACGCGTTCGTTCCCGACTATCCCCTGGTGAATGGGAGCCCAGAAGATGGAGATTTTGTTGTGATGTTGGGTGCAAAGTTTCCGGATTTCCCGAATCGTATAGCCGTTGTTCGGGATTTAGTATGGCTAGTATGGAGGATAGGCTGTCAGAGCAGATTACAAAATTACCACCGTTGTTGATGGCAAATTGGCACGACTTTATTAGAGCAAAGGCCTCTGCCGTGAAGGCGGAGTTGTACGAGGGTAGTAGTCCCCTGCAACATCGCCGACGACAGCGAATGCAGTAGAGTTGGCAGTTTTTGAGCCTTCCGTGTAGAGCCAAGTTTTTGCACCGAGTTTGTGTTTCTCGTATAGAGAAGCTGCTGGTATCGTTTTTAACAGAGCTGTGCAGACTGGTGTTGAGGTTAGTCTGATTGCAAGTCCAGGCTGAAAAAGGACTTATAAAGTTGGAAAATTTTGGCGGCGGTAAAGTTAGACTCTTGCGGAATGTGGCGCATAGCCGGATTGTAGATACACTTTTGTAAAGCCGTTTTTGTTTAAAGCTGTCAACAAAAATCTTGGCAAGGAGACGATTTGGTGTCGTGTAGAGCTTGGGGATGAGTTGCAGAGTTATTTCCTCAATTCGCAATGGATGGTAATCCAGCTTCAGCGAGAAGGCAAAGAGTAGAAGCGGAAGGAAAATCGATGGACCTCCGTACATCTGCGTGATAGAGCGATTGTATGTTTCTTATATGAGATTTGGAACACCACCCAAAGGTAGGCAGGCCATAATCGATTTTGGAGAGCATTAGGGCACGTGTTATGTTGATGAGGGTATTTATGTGGACACTGGAGTATTTGGAGCTTAAAAATTTAATAATGCTAAATCTAGATTCTAATTGTTTTTTTAAGTTGATACAATATTGCTTAAAATGTGATTTCGAGTCAAAGGTTATTCCTAGTATTTTTAAATGATCAACAGCTTTTATACATTTGTTTTTGAAAGAGATGTCAGAAAATTTGCATCGGTGCTTACGGCAGATATGCAACAGTTGGCATTTTCCCATTTTTTTTTTTTTTTTTTTTTTTCCCATATGTCGTGTACATATGTCTTTATTTTTTATTAAGACTATTAGTACATGGTTTAAAAGTTATTTCTGGGTTGTAACTAATTTATGTGAGCAGATCACAATAGTTTTTTATTTTTGTAAGGATGTAGGGGAAAAAATCAAAATAGTAACAAAAATAATATACATTTAAATTAAATTAATACAATTATAGAGCAAAATATAGTAAAGTAAACATAAATGTAATAAAAATATAAAATACAAAAATAAACACATTAAACAAAAGCAAAGAAAAAAAGTGGTATTGAGATATATATATATATAATTTCGAATTTATTCAACCAGATCCACTGGCCTTGTCCTCTGTAACCTGCGTCTGCATTGTAGTTCCTGTATTGGTAGTAGATTGACACCAACATTTGGGTGTTTGGTAAGCTTGGTCTGGTAGATACGACTTATTTTTGTAATCTCCTCTGTTACTGTTGGAATATTAAGATCACGATGCAGATCATTGTTAGTTATATACCACCCAGCCTTGGTGATCATGCGAATTATTTTTGATTGTTGTCTTTGTATTATGTCTGTATTTGATTTTTTGGCCGTTCCCCAGATTTGTGCTCCGTACGTCCAGATTGGTCTTATAATAGCTTTGTAGATCAGTATTTTGTTTTCTAATGTTAATTTTGATTTGAGCAGCCAATATAATTGACTAATCCTCAGCTTGATTTGATCCCGTTTTTTAAGTATATGGTATTTCCAGTTGAGTTTGTTATCAATATATAATCCTAGGTATTTGACTACGTTTTCAATTTTTACGTCAGCTCCGTCAATCTTTATACGAGGTGGTGTGAATTTAGTTTTAGTTGTATATATAACATGTACTGTTTTGGTATTATTAACTTTTATTTGCCACTTTTCAAACCACCTTAGGGTAGTATCCAGATGCTGTTGTAGTTTGGATGTTGCTATGTTTACTTGTCTATGTGCGCTAAGTATTATAGTGTCATCAGCAAATGTGGCTATCATTGAAGCGTCATCATTTGGTGTTGGTATGTCCGCTGTAAAGATAGTGTATAATAACGGTCCTAGTACACTTCCTTGTGGTACGCCTGTTTTGATTTTTCTTAATGTGGAATATTCATCTGAGTACTTAACGAAAAAATGTCTTTCTGTGATATAGTGTACTAATATCTGTAGTACGTTATGCGGGAATATATTGCGCAATTTTCTGATTAGTCCTTTGTGCCAAACTTTGTCGAATGCCTTTTCTACATCTAGAAAAACTCCTATACAGAACTTTTTGTTGTCAAGATCGTTTAAAATTTTATGAGTCACACGATGGATTTGTTGTATGGTCGAGTGTTTTCGTCGAAAGCCAAATTGGTGGTCAGGTATTATATGTTTGCGTTCTATAATAGGTAACAGTCGCTGGCACAGGAGCTTCTCGAATATTCTTGACAGCAGTGGAAGTAAGCTAATTGGTCTATATGATGCTGGATTATATACGTCTTTACCAGGTTTTGGAATTGCAATGACTTCAGCCACTTTCCATACTTTAGGAAAGTAATTTAGTCGAATTATAGCGTTGAAAATATTGCGTATGTATACCACTGCTTGAAGTGGTAGCTCCCTTAAAAGTTTTCCGTCAATTTTGTCATACCCGGGTGTTTTTTGGGCTTTATGTCGTGCTGTATACATTTGAGTATTTCATTTGTGCATATTTTTTTTAGGCGAGTTGGCTGGGGAGTGACTGTCGGGTTTATATGACAGTCATCTTCGTTGATAGTTTCATCAGCAAATATTTTTTCATAATAATTCGCTAGAACTGTCGCCTTGTCTAGGTTCGTTACTGCCCATGATCCATTGTCCATTTTTATAGGTGCCTGGTGTATTGTTTTATTTGTCAGTTTTTTTGTAGCTTTCCACAGGGAGTAGTCGGTAAAGCTTGTCGGAGTTAGCCTCTGTAAATACTTCTTGATTTCATAATTTTTCTGATTTTGGAGATATTTTTTAATTTCTTTAGTTGCCTTGTTATATTTATTTTTCGCATCGGGGGATCTGCAAATGGTCCATGCTTTTTTTAGTTTTCGTTTTGTGCATATCAATTTGCGAAGCATAGGGGGTGTGTATCGCTTTGCATGGTGTATTATCTTGTCCGGAGTTGCTTGCAATACTGCCTTCTCAATGGTATCGTTTAGTTGGACTATAGCTGATTCTACGTTGTCGGGTGATCTCAGTGGAATGCTTGTATTTAAGTTTGTGTTAATGTAGTCTCGATAGGTATCCCAGTCAGTTTTGTTGTTGTGCCATAGTTTGGACTTGGTTGTGTTCACTTCAGTTGAATTAAGTTCGAGTAGTATAGGTGTATGGTCTGACGATAGTTCCAGTCTTGATGTTATGACACATTTATTTAAGTCTATGTCTTTGAGTATATAAAAGTCAATGAGGTCTGGCTTTTTATTTTTGTCTGTTGGCCAATACGTGGGTTCGCCAGTACTAAGATGTTTAGCTTTTGCTAACAGCAGTGCACCCTGTAGGTTTTTACCTTTCTTGTTTGATATTCTGGAGCCCCAGTCTGTATGCTTCGCATTGTAGTCGCCTGCAGCTATAAAACGGTTTCCGAGAGTTTTTAAGAAGTCAAGGTATTGCGACTGCGAGATATTGTGCTTTGGTGGGCTGTACACGGCTGTTATTCTTAGTGGTCCGGATGAGTCCAAGATTTGTATGCTTGTCGACTGGATATAGGTTTCTTGGAATGGAAGCAGTACGTTATGTTTAATGTTTTGTTTAATAATGATAGCAGTCCCACCGTGTCCTGTACCGTCGGGATGGCATGTGTGGTACATCTTGTATCCACTTATGTTCATGTGCTGGCTACTTGTATAGTGTGTTTCCGATATCAAAGCAATGTCAATGTAGTTGTTGTGTAGGAGAAGCTGTAGTTCATTGAGGTGATTTTTTAATCCGTTTGCATTCCAAGTTAAAATTTTTATTTTAGTGTCCATTCTTGTTGTCGAGTTTTGTCAATAGTACTGTTATGATGTTAATCATATTACTCATTTGTTGCGCTAGTTGTTTTATTATATCTTTTATTTCCGCTAAATCTTTTGAAAATTCAGTCTTTTTTTCTGTGTTTTCACTAGTCTCGTTTTTGTTGGATTCGTTTTTGTTGCTTTCGTTTTTGTTGTGTTCCTCATCTTTTTGTTGAGGTTGTAACTGATTTGTGGGGTTTCTACGGTTACTGGCTGCTGTTTGGGCGTACGTTATTCCAATTTTGACTTTGTTTGATGTCTGTTCTACTACCTGATGGTCATCTTTTTTATCGTCTTTCTCTTTTAGTGAGGGAAATCTTTTAATTTTTAGATGTTTGTATACGTCACATCCCTTATAGTTGGCTGTGTGTGAGCCGCCACAAAGAGCGCATTTAATTTGATCTGCACTTATTAGTTTGCAGTCAATAGTTTTGTGCTTGCCAGCGCATTTTACGCAAATCGGGTCTTTGGTGCAGAAATTTCGTGTATGACCATATTTTTGGCAGTTTGAGCACTGAGCTACCGTGCGTTTGTGGTGTGGTGGCTCAAATATGACTTTGGTACATAGGAGTGTTGTAATATTAAAGATTTCTCTATTATTTGCTTTGGCTTTTAGTTCAATGAAAAATAGCGGCAGTGGTTTCTTTGTCAGTTTTTGTTGCACGTTGTGTATATTAATAACGTCGTGGCCTAGTTCCGATAGCTCGTTCTTAAGTTCGTCAAGGTCAGTGGCGTAGTGCATATTCCTAAGTACTGTTTTGAATCCCCGCTCCTCTTTCGGCTTAAAGGTGTAGTATTTAGTTTTGTTTTCCCTGAGCATCTTAACCACCGCCGAGTAGTTCGATGAGTCATTTGTCTGTACGCATACTTCGTTGTTTTTAAGTGTTTTTAAAATGTAGTTTTGTTGTATTATGTTTTTCAGAGCTTTGTTTAGTACGTTAATTTGTTCTACGTCCTGTACGTATATTGGTGGTGGCTTGTGTATTTTAGTAGGTGGTCGAGGTTGATTTGGCGCATTAGAATTTGCTTCTGTACCACTGCCGTCTTCAGCCGTTTCGTCTTGTGAGAGGAGTTCGAACCTGTTATTAGTGTTAGGCGCGCTCAGCCAGTACTTTTGGAGTGTTGTTTGTGTTGTCGTTTGTGTTTGAGTTTTTGTCCTACTTTTTTTACTATTGCTATTTTGTTCGGTAGTGTTGTTGGGAGAGAGCTTACTACGGTTACGTTTTATTTTTGACTCTTGTGGAGCGATTTCCGCAATTCCAAGTCATTAAAAATGTAAATCTCTTGCAGATTCGTTATCTTTGATTTTGTTGAACAAGATAGCATCGTCAACATAAACCGATAATTTAATATCTTTATATCTGGAGAAGATAGTGTTTATTTGTTCAAACGCTGTTACATATAACATCACCGAAAGTGGGGAGACCTATGGGATCCAATTGAACAGTTTGTGGAGATTGGATGCAGTGTCATTGACCCGAACTCTAAAGGTGCGATTGGTCATAAAAACCTTTATAAGGTTATAAAGCATTCGCAAGTGCAGTGCCAAGTCGACTAGTCGTCTCCTTTCGCTCTCCGAATTTAACAACACAAAAAGTAAATTAAGGGACAATACAATGAATTATTCTGCTCTCAAAGATGCCTGTTGAACATAGTCCCCCAAATGAGCGCAGCTCGCAAAAACAAAATCATCCATCAAAAAACAGCATGAGCGTACCTCACGCTCAAATAGCTGTCCGCATATATAACAACAGCGATTACCTTGGCACATCAGCAAGCTGTTCAAATAACAGCATCAACATCAGTAACTCTCCCCAAGTGTCACTTCCCCCTAAATTCGAGAGAGCGCGTTCTTGCTCTCCCGATATACATTAAACAGTTACACACTCACAAAGTAAAAACAATAACGGATCATCAATCCAAACAAACGCAACCTCTCGCTATACCGCTCAACTAACTGTCAGCTCTTCCATGGCAGCAGGTAATATGCAGCCTCTGCCATGGAGTGCACAATGCTCTTTACCAAACGATTTGGCGGAAATAAAAGAAATAATAAAACAACTAGCCCAATAAATGAGTAATATGATGAACATCATGACAGTAGTCTTGACAAGACTCGACAACGAGAATGGACACTAAAATAAAGATTTTATCTTGGAATGCAAACGGATTAAAAAATCACTTCAATGAACTACAGCTTTTCCTACACAACAACTTCACTGACATTGCTTTGATATCGGAAACACACTGTACAAGCACATGAACATACGTGGATACAAGATGTACCACACAAGCCATCCCGACGGTGCAGGACACGGTGGGACTGCTATCATTC